>JAJPUD010005536.1:0-53326 GCA_023553655.1 Myrmecobius fasciatus | reverse complement strand
AAAAAAAAAAAAAAAGATTGTGGTCTCCTTGACAGTAGGGACTGTTTAGACTTTTTTTGTATCCTCAGGATTTTACCCAGTGACTGGAATATAATAAACTCTTTATAAATATTTGTTGACTAACTGACCTTAGGCAAGTCAGTCACCTCTCTCATCTCATCTGTTCTCATCTGTAAAATGAAGGTTTTGAACTAAATGATCTCTAAGGTCCCTTACCACTTTCACTCTCCGATTTTAGGTCTAGCAGATCAAGGGAGTGCCACAGACAAAAATTATCTAGATCCTAACAAATAATTTAACAAATTTTGTTTTTTTGTTTTTGTTTAGCAATTTCCTTGTGTTGAAATAAGATTGAAAAATATAGGCTAAATGATAATATAATTGAATATTCTTGTTGATATTTGGATAATTCCATCAAAATGCAGAATGAGATATGTTTTTGGGACATGGCCAATGAGGAAATATGTTTTACTTGACTGTGCATATTTTTGCAAGGCTTTTCTTTTCCTTTTTCCCATGGGAAGTGGAGAAGAGGGGAGTAATGGAGGGAAAATAAATTTGTTTTCATTTAAAAAATAAAATAGAAGAAAAATATATCCAAAGAATACTGATTAATGAATATAACAAAACCTGTATCAAGATCTCTAGTAGTGTACCCCAAAGGAGAGGTTGCAAGAATCCTAGATTTGAAAGGGATCTTAGAAGTCATTCAGTTAAATCTATATTTGGATAAAAATCCTTTCCACAAGAGGGGACCAAATGATGGACATCCAACTTCTAGCTAAAGAAGTGGTTTGTATCCCAAAGAGACAATAAGAAAGAGGAAAGGACCCAAATGTGCAAAAATGTTTTAGGAACTCTTTCTGTAGTGGCAAAGAAGAGGAAATTGAATAGATGCCCATTAATTGGGGAATGGCTGAATAAGTTATGTTATAGGAAGATAATCAAATATTATTATTCTATAAGAACTTATGAACAGTTTGATTTCAGAAAAATCTGGATTTACATAAATTGATGCTGAGTGTAAATCTTTCCAGATTTTTCTGAAAAAATCCATTGTTCTTGGTTCTGCCCTCTGGTGCCAAAAACAAACAAGTCCTCTTGTATATGACAACTATAAATACCTAAAGACATCCGTTATGTTCTCTCCTCACATGCCCTCGACCAAGTCTTTTTGCTGGGTTAAATAGTTTTAGTTCCATCAATAAGTCATATCTAATTTCTAATCCCTCAAAAAAGAAAAGATTTAGGGAGGCACATGTAAGCTACCTGCAAATACTTGAATGCTTAGGGGGAAAGGATTAGATTTCCACAGAACATAGAAAGAATTGGAACAAGTCACAGAGACATTTCAGTTCAATAGAAGGAAGAACTTAATTATTGGAGTTATCCATTCATAGAATAGACTCCCTTGTGAGACAGTGAGCTCCCTGTCATTGGAAGTGTTCAAGGGATATGATTCTTGTATTAGTTGGGAGGTTGTCTAGATGTCTCTGAAGTCTCTTCTGGGATTTGATCTATGATCCTGAGACAATGGGGACAATGGCAGTTTCATAAAAGAATATTTCAGAAGCTAAAGAAGAAAAAAGATCACAGAGTAAGACACAGAGAGACAGAGACCCAAAGGAATACATAGACACAGATAGACCTTGAAGCAGGCAAACAGGTGAGGAGAAAGACAGACAGACACACACAAAGAGTCTCTCTCTCTCTCTCTCTCTCTCTCTCTCTCTCTCACACACACACACACACACACACACACACACACACACACACACACACATACACACACACAGAATGGCAGACTCTGAGTCATTTGGTTACTTCTCAATGCTCAGTGGTTGAGGGCCAGAGGGGGAAGCTGCTTCCCTACCAACCCAGGTTCCCTTATACCCCTCGAGCCTCATTAGAACTAAGCCAGCTTGGCATTAATTAGGGGCCACGCTAATGGTTTGGAAGATTGGCCAGTTCCGGGGGACGCTGATGAATAGAGACCTTGCTGAGATTTATTCCTAATTATCTCATTTGTCTCCCCCCATTACTCTTTATGGCCTGAATTTATGAAGCCATTAGGGGGGGCCCAGCCAGGCCAGGATGAGCTGGGAGCCGCAAGACGCTTCATAATAATAACAATAACAATAATTGCCATGTGTCAGATGAATGGGGAACAGTCCTTCTGCTTGCCACCCCAGGTTCATCTGCCCCCCCTGCTCCAGCTCCCAATTCTCCATTTATCTACCTTTCTGAGTTCTCATGTACCCTTAGGACCCTCTAGGTCCTAAGCCCCATCTCCTATTCCCCTCTAACCAAATAGAGCAACCCTCTCCCCTACACAGCCAAGAACTGCTCCCAAATAGACTTTACTGTTGCCAGGAGCCTAAAATAATTTTCTCTAGGGCCCAGAGTAGGTAGGCTTTTCTAAAACCAACTTCCCAGTTCTTTTCTTTTTTTTTTCATGGGCCCCTTCCTTTATTCTGCTCACTGCAATCCAGCATGCATGCTCTGCCAAAGTGTATAGCTTTTCCCATCTGGCAATTTTGGGTAGAGATTCTACACAGATGAATTATCAGCTCATGGACTCATAGGATTTAGCACCAAAGACCATTTAGAGGCTAATTAGTCAAACTCTCATTTTATAGTTAAGGAAACTGAGGCCCATAATTAATACCCAAGATCACATAAATAAGACGTAGCATCAAAATACTATACAAAATCAGCACTCCATAATTACAAATCATACCACTTTGCACTGGCTCATTTTCTTTAGATGATTTGGTATGTGATTTAGAGCCAGAAATAGTCTATTTCAGGTAATCCATGCCAGTCAGAAAGTACATTCCTTAACCCTGAATCCTTAGCGTTGTCCTTTCCTACTGCTGTGAATAGCCCAGAGTGGGTGCTGAAGGTCACTAAAGAAACAAAACTCTTTCCCATCTGGATTCCAGATCTATTCTTTTTGGCTTAGGGTGGAAACTCTTCTCCACTCAACCACCTAAAGCTGTGTCTGGGTTGATGTCCATTGGGCCCTGTGCAAAACAATGGTAGAATTAGCTTTTTTTTTGGTATATACATTCATCTCCTTAGTCATGATTACTGAGCTGCCCCTCTCGTCTCCTATAGTACATCATGTGCTATTTTTTTCTTCTATCTCTTTGTTTCTCTGCCATTTTTTCTCTTTCTGTCTATATCTATTTATCTATCATGCTGCTTCTCTAGAAGGCTTATTAACCCAGACCTTTGACTCAGGGATAATTCTTTTGGGGTTTTCTTCAATCTTTCTTTTAATGTATAACTTCATTAAAAAGATTTATTGGCGGTTTGAAATTCCATTTCCTCCCCTTTCCAAATAGACTTTACTGATGCCTTCCCAAATTACCTAGTAGAATGTAAGTTTCTTTTTTTTTAATAGTTCCCCCCCAATACATACAAAGATAGCTTTCAACATTCACCTTTGCAAAACCTTGAGTTCCAAAATTTTCTTCCTCCTTCCTTCCTTCCCCCTCCCCTGACAAGGAATCCAATATAGATTAAACATATAGATTCCTTCTTGAAAACAAGGACTGCTCCCTTTAAAAATATATCTATATCAGGGGGAGCTAGGTGGTGCAGTGGATAGAGCACCAGCCCTGAAGTCAGGAAGATCTGAGTTCATATGTGACCTCAGACACTTAACATGTCCTAGCTGTGTGACCTTGGGGAAGTCACTTAACCCCAATTGCCTCAGCCAAAAAAAAAAAAAGATAAAAAAAATATATCTATATCGTCTAGCACCTAGTACTTGGTCCTTGGAAGGTGCTTGACAACTATCCATGAAATTGAATTGAATTGAAATTGGTTTATATTCCAGCCTGAGCCTGTCATCTCATTTCCCTCTCTCCAACAGGGGGCATTTCCTTCTTTAGGAATTATCAGTTCAAGTACATTTTAACCTACCTCACTATTTACTACCTTTCAGCACGGCAATTTATCTTTCTAGGTCTTAATTTCCTCATCTGTAAAATTACTTTTTTAAAGATAGTTGTCATCTTGCTTGAGAAGTACGAGTTTCCTTTATAATGTGTGAGCAAAGTGCATTGCCTCTCTGGGCCTTTTCTATAAATTGAGAGATCTGGAGTAGATATTGTCTAAGGTCACTTCCTACCCTGACATCCAATATTTTATGATTTCACTTCCCACAATGAAGATGTAGGATAGTCTTCTCACTGCCCTCCAAATCCTAAACTTCTTCTCAATCCTTCTCCATGCCATTTTCCCCACAACTACCTACCCTTCATTTATGTAAATCCTATCCATCTTTCATGACAAATATTTAGAATTCCTTACAGCATTTATTATCAGTACCATTTTCTTGACAATTAAATATCACATTGTATTACAATTTAACCAAACAATTTTCAAATGTATGAGATTCAGTTTTTATACTAGATTGCAAGCTTCTTTAGATAAATATATAAATTGTCTAAATATATAAATATGGTTCTCAGATGGTATGGTTAGATATCTCTGGAATCCCTTATATCACCCCTTTCCAGGGGATACTTTATCTTATACTTTCTAGCTTAGCTCCTTCCCAGGAAATGCTGATTGCACAAAAGACCATCATAAATAGCAAATAGTGAATAAATTCATTTATCCAAACAAATAGAAATGAAAGAAGTTATACAAACTGGAATATACTAAAATGTGTACAATAAGGAATAAGCTCTTTATCTAGAAACAAGATGAAATCTCCATTTAAACAAAAAAGGGGGAATTTAATCTTACCCTAAAAGTTCCATTAGAGACTTTAGGGAGGCATTTTGAAAATCAAGGAAATTTTGAAACCAAGAAACTGGCTTTCCCTACATGTTTGCAGCTTCTCTCTCTTCATAGATCTCTTGAAGAATTACTAGAAACTCAAATGTCTCTACCCTCAAAGAAGCTCTGGTACAAATTCCATTAGTCTCTTATGAAGCACAAAATATTGAATCTATCATTCTCTCCACCAATCTGAAGTTATTGCTCTTTCTGTATATGAAGACACTAGCAAAAATGCTCCAGGCTTGGTTAGAAGCCTGGTTAAATAGAGGCATGCACACAGCAAGTACTTATGTACTCACTGAAGGAAGAGAGAGATATAGGCAAATGTAGAGAAAGTGATGAGGAAGAAGGTGAAGATGTTAATGCAGCTTGGTAGAACAGAAAGAATGGATTCATTCAGAGAACCTAGATTCAAATTCCAACTTTTTACCTACTATTTGCCAAGCCCTGCTCTTCTCTGAACCTGTTTTCTCTTAAGATGGGAAGGTAATGAACTATTGAGTCTCCAAGATCCCCACCCACCCCCAGACCTCAGTTTTTGAGGAGGAGAGAAGAGTAAGAGAAAAAAGAACAGAGAAATAAAAACTGAATAGGGAATATACTGACCAAAAAAAGAGAGAAAGAGAAGAAAGGAGGAGTGAAGGAAAAAGAAAGAGAAATTGTCAGACAAACAGACAGACAAGGTCTCTCCTCTTCCCTCTAAAGTCTTTGCATAGAACAGCTAGCTCCCTGGTCCTTCCTGCTAGTCCTAACATACAGCCAGAATTCCAAGTTTCCATCCTAATAGAATTCCTGGCCAGGAATTATTTATCCTGTCAGGATAGAATCTACCCAGATCTCCAATTAGACATCTGAGAACATAATTGAACTTTAATTAGGAAAAAACTTATCACATAAGAAAAAGTTTTACTTATTCTCATTTTATTTGTCTCCCCTTCCCTCTAGGTAAATCCTTTCCTTTTCTTTCTTTCCCTCCACCTAGCCAGAGTGGAACAAGTAGAGCCAGGGAGTTTGAAGACCATGGCATCAGTCTTGGCAGGGATACTGCTTAAGAGGACTCAGAAGTCATGAAGTATTTGATACTTTAGGAAGGTATATAGCAGTGACTAATGTCTCCTAAAAGCACTGTTATAGGAATAAGGAGTCTTGGGTTCTAATTCTGATCCTCCTACTATAACTGATTCAACACAGTATGACCTTAGAAAAATCACTTCATCTCCTTGAGTCTATGTTTTCATCTGCCAAAAGAAAAATAAGTAGGTGATATTAAGTATTCTTTCTCTCAGGTACCTTCTAGTGTCTATGTGTCTAAATGATAAAACCAATAGTTACATCCCAGGCATTGTACACATATTATATCCCCTCAAATATAAGGTCCTTGAAGGCAGGTAGTATTTTGTTCTTGTCTTTGCTTTCCTAGTGTTCAGCTCAATGTCTGGGCTTTTTTTTTTCTTCCAAACCTGTGCATAATTCTTGGTGAGAAATCGCCTACATCAATGAATGTCAACACCTATTCTGCAAGTTACAATTTTAAAGAGCTGTATGGCCATGAGAAATTAGATGACTTGTCCTAAGTCATGTAGCAGAATTTGAATGTAGACTTTCCTGATTCTGAGGCTTGACCTCTGGCTTCCATGCTATGCTGCCCCTACCATGAGCATAGGAGGTCTCCTCCTAGTCTGTATAAATACTCCTATTCCTATGTCTTTGCTTTTGCTCTTCCTTCTTCCCATAATATTCTTACCCCATACATTACTCCTGCATCCACCCAGCCATCCCCTTCAAATATCCACCCATCAAGGTCCGGCTCATGTTTTGTTTCTTCCCTGATGCGTTTTTGGACCCCTTGGGTGGTACTGATTTTTCTTTCCTTCTCTAAACTTCTGAACCATTCAGTGTATGCATCCTAAAGTTTAGTGCTTGATCATATATAATGTCTTATTCTCTTTTTCATATATATGTGTCTAGTCACCCCACTGAAATTATAAATTCCTTGGACTATGCCTTCTCCCTTTCTTATAAACCCCATAGTGCCTAGCACAGTAGGAGTTTAATTGACTAAAGCAGTGAGCTCTGTTTCAACTTGACTATTCCAATAGTTCACATCTGTCTGATCTACACTTACAGAAGAGTTTTCTAAGTTCTGAAAGACCAAATAAGCTTAGGATATTACCAAAGAATTCAAAAATATGCCCAATCTATCTACCTATCTAGTTTTGTTTCTTGGAACAAAATAGCAACCTAACAATTTTCAAAGGAGCATATGATCTGTGATTTTTAGTGAATGTCATCAAAATTTGGTAAGGGTATAAATATTTACTTATAAAGTGATGTTTGATGATTTAGAGAATCACTAAGGCAATAGTGTCCAGTGGACTTAGAGTGTCTACCCTTGTTTATTCTTGAAATAATAAGAGGAAAGGCTTGAGTGTGAAGTTTCCTTTGGAACAAAGTAGTTTGAGCTGAATGTGAATAAGAATTTTTACTCAGGAGTAGAGGATTAAGCTACATCTGAGGAATTTTTTAGTAGATAAGGAAGAGCAGAGCAGCAGGACTCAGCCTCTGACCACTTTGCTTGATAGGTTGGCTCTCAGATTAAAGGATTTTTCACCCTCCTGCTTTGGTTAAAGATTTTTTAACACCGAAAAGACCTTTTGTAGCCTGTTTATGCAGTTGGTTACAATTTAAAAGGCCTCCCTCCAACCCCAGCAAATCCCTCTTGCCCTTTTCTTTTCCCAATTTCTTTCTCTCTCTCTCTCTCTCTCTCTCTCTCTCTCTCTCTCTCTCTCTCTTTTTTGCCACAACCAGTAGAATACTGGAACTATAGATCAGAGGCTACCTAATGGAAACCCCTTATTTTACAAATGAGGAAACTGAGATTGAGGAAGTGGACTTGTCCTAAGTGACTTTCCTAAAGTTACAGGAAAGTTAAAGTTAAAGGAAAATTTCAGAGGTAAGACATGAATGCCCCTCTTCTGGTTTTAGAACTCTTTCTACCACCCAAGTTGCTTCATTAGAGCTAACCATATTCATAGACTACAGGTCACTTAAAGAACTCCTATGGCTTGGAACTGGAGTGTTATTAGTTAACAGGGCCCTAGGACTTGGAGCTAAAGGTAATCCTAGAGACCTTCTAGAGCAAGTTGTTTTTTGTTTATTTTATTTTATAGAGGAAGAAACTGAAGACCATAGAGGTAAAGTAGGTTGTGCAAAATCACATAAATTATAAAGAGCATAGCAACGATTTAAACCTAGCTCCTCTAACTTCATCTTCAATAGTCTTTTTATTATACTAAGTAATTGTGATTCCCTGAGAAATGAACCTTGGAGAGATATAAAGGTACAGTTCTATAGAATTATTGAGGGAAGAAAGATATAGTAGTTGTGGTTGTGGTTGAGTTGTTTCAGTCACATCTCACTCTTTGTGATCCCATTTATAGTTTTCTTGGCCTTGATACTGGAGTCATTCACTATTTCCTTCTCCAGCTCACTTTACAGATGAAAAAACTGAGGCAAACAGGGGTAAGTGTCCAGAGTCATACAGCTAGAAAGTATCTGAGGTAGGATTTGAATTCAGATCTTCTTGACTCCAGACCTGGTACTCTATCTATTATGCCTCCTAGCTACACTTGCCTTTCCTAATCTCTTCCAAAAAATAGTGTATCTTATAAGCCACAGGCCGTGTTCCCACATTTGTCTTGCCTTCTAGAAATACAGAATTAGGGGTAGAATGTGAACAGGTATCTACACAAACAACAAATACCCCCAAATGACTCAGGTATAAAGACAACATACATATCTTGGAAGTTCTGGGCTCATAACTCTGAAGGTTTCTCACTAATTGGCTCTCTCTTTGGCTCAGTGTTTCTAAAGTGAATATCAGAATTTGTCTTCTGATTGAAAAAAATCCTAAACTTCCATGCAAGCATTCAGGATAACAGAACATTGAATCTAGGACAGATTTTATTTAACCCAACATAAAAATATGAAAGATTTAACCTGAATCCGTAAGTACTTACAACTCACCTTCCATATCCATTGAGCCTTTACTTCCCAAAAGATCTAGGCAGTTATCCAAACTTAAAATATCACTATGATTGGGCCTTCCCCACAAGAAAGAAGAACTTAAGATTGTTGTGGTGAGGGGCAAAAAGGGGTCAAGCATTCCTCTTGAATAGTGAACTTCAACTTCTCCAGTGACCTATATAGTCCTCCTGGATGGAACTCTTTGTCAAGGGAAAAGAGTTCACCCTTGCTAAGAAGTCAAGAAAACTTCTCTCTTCAGTATCTAGTCAGCCAACATGACTCATGATACCAGCAGAAGGCTATATTCTACTGGCTTCTCCTCACTATGGCTCCTTTCTCTTCCAAATTGTTCTCATTTTTAGCAGTAGACTCTCCTCTTATTTCCATGTTTCTGCCTCCTGTTGGTCCGTCTCTTTTGATCACTTTATTTATTGCCAAAGAATTCTTTCTCTCCTAGGATTCTCTGTGGTTTTCCAGAGAGAGATTACCCATATGTCTGTGTTATTCCCTACAAAGGAATATAGTGGCTAGAGAGCTGGCCTCCAAACTAGACTTTGTGACCTTGAGCAGGTCAATTAACATCTGACTCTAGACATTGGCTGCAGGTTTCTCAAAAAAGATTTCCTTATCTGGGAATCTCTTTTACCAATGAAATCATGGATTTAATAATGTCCATTTCTCTCCCTATTTCCGTCAGATTCTCTGAATTTCTGTAGCCCCTTCTTCCAGGTCAAGTCCAAGGATATATTTCAGGCTAATTAATTAACTAGTAACTTGAGTCAGTGTCAGGCCAAAAGACTTCATCAATGGGGCACTTAGGACAAGAGAAATTTATGCCTTGCCTAGGGAATTCAGACCTTGTAAAGAAGACATAAAAAGGAAAAAGTTGACAAACTCCTCCAAAGGGATGCCTTCTTTCTCTCTCCCCCTCCTTTTCTCCCTTTCTCTCTTCCTTTCTCCTTCCCTTTTTCCCTTTCTCCCTCCCTTCCTTCCTCCCTCCCTTCCTCCTTCTCTCTTTCTCTCTTTGTCCTTCTCTCTCTGTATGTATGTATATATGCGTGTATGTGTGCATATGTATGTATATGTGTACATGTATGTATATATACTATATATACTAATATATACATATATACACACACGTATGTTTATATTCCACATTCTCATTCCCCTATATACACACATATACAAACACACACCTCTATTTACATGAATAGAGAAACCAAAGCTAAGTAGTCTTATTGGTTGAATTCATCTTGGAATGTATCCCAGAAGCCCACAGATACTCAGAGGAAAGAATTGGGGTGTGTATAGGAAAGTCATCTCAAAAGTCCTTTAAACATATATTCCCATTTCCTCGTGGTAACAAAACAAGCATTGCAGTTATATAGTACTTTAAAGATTGCTAAGTACTTTATATGCTATCTCATTTCAGTCACCAGCTTGAGATGAACAAATGAGTCTATTTTGTGTCTTCTTCCATATGATTAAAAGCTTCCTAAGAGCAGGAATTCAGTTTCTTTTTTTCTCAGTATTCTTCACAGTAACTACCACTGAGTCTGGCACCTAAGCAGCCATCAGAAAGAATGAGGAACCAGGTGAGATTGTATGCAGGAATTCTGTATTTATAGACACCCAAAAAAAGTTAAGTTCACTGGCTGGCTGAGCTGTCAATCATCATCCACCAGTGATGGTTTAAATAGAGTATGATATACTATGACTGCCTACATATCTACAGATGGTTCAGTTGTCCATTGACAGGGCCATGGGAACTCTTGAGCATGCTAGATGGGCCTGCTTCCTCCTTTTCCTCTCCCTTCTTCAATATAATAATAATAATAATAAATAACATTTATATTGGGCATTGTGCTGAGTGCTTTACAATTATTATACAGCCATGCCTTGTTGCACTTCAGATATTGCATTTTTTACAAATTAAAGGTTTATGATCACTCTGCATTGAGCAAGTAATTTTTCCAATAGCATATGCTTACATCATGTCCCTGTCACATTTTGGTAATTCTCACAATATTGCAAACTTTTAAATTATTATCATATCTGTTATGGTGATCTGTGATCAGTGATATTTTATGTTTCTATTGCAATTGTTTTGCTGCATCCCAAACCATGTCCATATAAGATAGCAAACAATTGATAAATATGTGTTCTGACTGCTCTACCTGCAGTTGTTCTATCTCTTTCCCTCTCTTTAATTTCCTTATTCTATGAGACACAACAGTATTGAAATTAGGTCAATTATTAAACCAAAATGCCCTGTAAATGTTCAAGTGAAAAGAAGAGTCAATCCATGTGGCAAAGTTCATTTTTGTCTTATTTTAAGAAATTGCCACAGTCACCCCAACCTTCAACAATCACCACCCTGATCAATCAATAGCCATCAGTTCAGAGGCAAGACCTTTCAGGAGCAAAAACACTGATTTACTAAATGTTCAGATGATGGTTAGCATTTCTTAGCAATAAAATATTTTAAAATTTAAGGTGTGTACATTTTTTAGACATAATACAGACTACAGTATAGTGTAAAAATATCTTTTTCCCCCTGAGGCAATTGGGGTTAAGTGACTTGCCCAGGGTCATACAGCTAGAAATGTTAAGTGTCTAAGACCAGATTTGAACCCAGTGTCTAAGACCAGATTTGACTTCCAGGCTGGTGCACTATCCACTGCACCAACTAGCTGCCCCCAAAATAACTTTTATATTCACTGAGAAACCAAAATAACTCATGTAACTAGCTTTATTGCAATATTTATTTTATTGTGGTGATTTGGAACTGAACTTGCAATATCTCTAAGATATTCCTGTATCAAGGTTAGTTTTTTAATTTATTGATTTATTTTTAAATTAATTTTTTGTCTGTATCATTTGATTTTCACAACAATTCTGAGAAGGTACTACTATTATCTCCACCTTACAAATGAGGAAACTGAGACAAACAGATTAAATGACTTGCCTAGGGTCACACAGCTAATCTGTCTGAATTTGAACTCAGGTCTTCCTGACTCCAGGCCCAGTGCTCTATCCATTGTGATACATAGTTATTCCAGGCAAAGTGCCTTACTTCTGTTCAGGAAACAGCAAAGCAATAGCAGACATTTATAAAGCCTCATTCTACTGCCAGTGAGAAGCAGCATGGCATGTCAGGAAACATATTAGACCTAGAGTCAGGACAAATAAAGATTCAGATCCCAGCAACTACACTTACTGGCTGTCACTTAACCTCTCAACCTCAGTTTCCACATTTGTAATGAAGGAAGTATTGTTTGTATTATTTATCTCACAGCAGGGTTATTGTGAAAATCAAATGTATGCATGCTAGTATGTAAGCCATGTCCCAGAACAGTAGATCTGAGCTTATGTGAATTAAGTCCAATTTTAGAGGACTCCTCCCAAATGATAGCTTTATGGTTCATTTGGCTGCCACCCAGAATTTGTTAGGGAATCACACAATAAATCTTATATCTAAGTGACCACCGATTGAGTAAAAATGTCATACGATCATAGATTTAAAACTGGAAGGGATTTTAAACTTAATGGCTTCCAGGCTATTAAGTTCAACTCCCTCATTTAGTAGACAAGGAAACTGAGGCAGATTTAAGATAAGTAATTTACCCAGATTTAAAAAGCTAGTAGATATCTGAGGCAAAATTAGAACTCAGATCTTCTTAATGACAAGTAATATAATGTCAGTTTATTGTCCAGATCCTATACTCAAGAAAATAATATGTATAAGATACAGGACAGCCTTTTCTCTACTCTCTTGAAAATGAAGGAGATCAAATAATCAAGCAACAAGCATTTATTGAGTGCCCAATATGGACCAAGCACTGTATTAGCTGCTGGGGATATAAAGTCTGAGGAGGCAATGTGGATATAAAGTCTGAGGAAGCAATGTACACACATACAAAATATGCAAATTAATGAAAAAGTGATTTTATTTTATTTTTTTAGCTAGTGATAGAAAATGCCATCCACCTTCAACAGGAGAACTATGGAGACTGGGTGTGGATCAAAGCATAGTATTTTCACCTTCTTATTTATTTATTTATTTATTTTTGGTTAATGGTATTTGTTTCTTGGTTTTTTTTTCTTTCTCATGTTCCCTTTTTGTAGCTTTTCTCATTTCCCCTTTTTGTCTGATTTTTTTTTTTTTACATAGCAGGATGAATATGGAAATATGCTTACAAGAACTGCAGATGTTTGACCCACATCGGACTGCTTGCTGTCTTGGGAAGGGAGGAGGGGGAGAAGAGGAGAAAAATTTGGAACACAAAATTTTACAGAGACAAATATTGAAAACTATCTTTGCATGTATTTGGAAAAATAAAAAAAAAACTATTAAAGCATAAAAAAGTGATTTTTTTAAGTGAAGACAATAGCAGCTGAAGGAATAAGAAAAGACTTCATGCAAAAGATGGTGTTTGAGTTGAGCCTTGGAGGAAATGATGGATTCTAAGAGATCAAGGTAAGGCATTTCAGCTTTGGGGACAGAAAGTGCCAAGGATAGAAGTAGAAAATGGAATACCAGTTAACCTGAGCCACGGTGTAGGTTAAGGGGACTATTGTATAAGAAGACTACAATGATAGGTTGCAGTGATATTTTAAAAGGCTTTAAAGTAAAATAGAGTTTGTAGTTGACCCTAAAGATAATAGGGAGCTACTGTAGTTGATAAAGGAACTCATAGTGACACCTAACATTTAGTTTTAAAAAATCACTTTGGCAGCTATATTGAAATGGGAAAAGACTTTCTCCAGCTCACTTTATAAATGAGGAAACTGAGGCAAACATAATGAAGTAACTTGCTGAAGGTAACATAGTGAATAAGTGTGTCTTAGGCCATATTTGAACTCAGGAAGATGAGTTTTCCTGACTTAACATTCAATCCACTCTACCACCCCCAGCTGCCCATATCTATATAGAGATGATAATTAAAGTCTTTTGCATTGACAAAAAATATTAAGAAAGTATGGAGAGAGCCTAGACCTGCATTTTAGGGACAGGATTTGGATGCTCAAACAAAAGATACTAAGAAGGTACAGTCATATAGAGAAACCAGGGTCACCAAAATCCAGATAGGATTTTAGTATCTAGGAGGAGGGAGGATGTGGTCAAGAGAAACTGAAAAATGAGGACTAGGAATCAAATTTAGTGATTAAAGATTACAATGATGACAGCACTCCTCTGCTTCAAAACTCATATATTTTAGTTTTTGATGTATTTTGACAAGAAAAAAATACTTCAGCACTTGATGTTTTCTTGGCACTCCCTGCACTTGGTTGTTGTCATAGTTGAACATTAGGGATATAAGATTGGCCAGGCATGTTGCCCAGTCTCTGCTAAAGCTGCTAATACCCTCAGCCATGGGCAGCTCCTCCCCAGCAAAGTAACAATGTTCAGGACTATCAGATTGGAGTCTATGACACAGTCAGAGGGCAGTCACAGGACAGTTCCTGCAAAATGATAGTCTCCTGGCTCCCAAAACAGTAGTATTAGAAGAAACACAAAATGATATCCTAAGCAGGAGAATCAGTAGGAGCAGAAGCAGCAGTGGGGTTCAAGCAGCAGCTTGGGAACCCAGGCAAGGGTGGCAGCAGGAAAACTAGGACTACTGGCAATCCCAAGACTGGGATGGTGGCCACATCCCTGAGTGGCAGAGGATGTAGGACGCACCTCCACATCCAGGTCCTCCCACCCCAATGAAGCTTGGATGGTGTGAAGTAGGGGAAGAGTATAAAAGTCAAGTTTCCTTTCAGAAAGTGGGTTAAGTCAAGAAGGGAAGAACCTGGCTGCACTGGGCTGGGTTGGTTTGTTTCTCCACAGTTGGAAGCCCCACTTGGCTGCAATCTAGAGATGTATTCTTTTTGTTGTTGTTGTTGTTCATAATATTTTATTTTTCCAAATATACGTAAAGATAGTTTTTAACATTTGCCTTTGCAAAACCTTGTGTTCCAAATTTTTCTCCCTCTCTGCCCTCATCACCCTCCCCCAAAACAACAAGCAATCTGATATAGGTTAAACATGTGCAATTCTTATAAACATATTTCCAGGTTCGTCATGCTACATAAGAAAAATCATTTCAAAAGGGGAAAAACATGAGAAAGAAAAAAACAAGCAAGCAAACAACAACAACAATGAAAAAAAAATGAAAATACTATGCTTTGATCCACATTCAGTTGGAGATGTATTCCTTATGGGAAAATTCATTCAGTACTTGTTTTCGACATTTATTGTGCCTTCTGGAACCAATTAACAAATACTGAGGTACTACTGTTATTTCACTTGAGTGATTAAGTGAAAAGTCAGATTGCAAAGAGTTAGAGAACTTAAAATAAAGAATGTAGACTGTTTTCCCCAAAAAATAGCTTGGTCGAGAAAGGGGAGAGAGATGACTGTAAGGTAGGATCTAATCTTTTTCCCCCTTTTCTTAAGGTTGGGGAGACTTAAGGCTGTGGAAGGAGTCAATAGAAAGAAACAAAATTATTACAGTCTGTAGGTGGGAATGAGATAAAGGGTAAAGAAGTAGAGAGAGTGACTTTGATGAGAAGGGCCTCCTCTTCATCAGAATTTGAAATAAAGTATGAGAAAAAGTAGATTGATGTCTAGAGCTTATGAGATTAAGAGAAGTATGGGAAGAAGGTTCACAAGAAATGGCTTCTATGTATGAAGTGAGACCTTCAGCTATGGATAAGGAGAGAATGAGTTGTGTATATTTAATAATAAAAGAGAAAGTGTTCAACAACTTCTTTAGGGATGAAACAGGAAAATCAATTAGGGGAGGAATAAAAGAATTCTTTTGTTGCAGACAGACCTAACTGAGATTAGATACGTACAAACAAATTTGTAGTAGACTCAGTTGAAGTGGTTGTATAACTTTATCTAGATATATCCAATAGCATAAAAGTAAGGATGGAGGAGGAGGATGGGAATAATCTGGTATTAATCAATCAATCAGTGACTATAATAAATACCCAAATTAACTATAGAGCATATATGAAGAAAGATGCTATAAAGAGAAAAAATTGATAAGTAGAAGTATGTATAGAATAATTTTACATATATGCATATATCTATATATTTGTCTTAATGGTAGCCCTCTAGGCTGAGGGGGAAAGGGAAGAAAAAGAAGGGGAAGAAATTTATGTAATGACTTTATATTTTAAAAGAATAACAAATTGTACACAATAGATTTGTGTTTCAAGTGCTATCATCTTTTTTATTATACTGTATTGTGGAAATGTTTGTTTTATTCCATAAATTAAAAATAAAACCAACTAATTAATTAAAAGATAGTCAATTATTATGTACCTATTATGTGCCAGAAACCATGCTAAGCATTAGGGATCCAAAAAAAAAAAAAAAAGCCCTTAAGGAGCTTACAAACTAATAGGGAGACAACATGCAAACTACATATATATATACATATACACAGAGCAAAAGCAAACTATACATAAGATAAATAAGAAATAATTAACAGATAACAGAATTAACATAGTGGATTACCTGTCATCTGGGGGAGGGGTAGGGACTAGGGGGGAAAAATTTGTAATGGGGAGAGCTTTGTAAGGGTCAATGTTGAAGAATTATCCATACATATGTTTTGCAAATAAAAAATTTTAATTAAAAAAATTTTAAATTTAAAAAAAAATTTAAAAAGAAATAATTAACAGAGGAGAGATACTAGAAGTAAGAAGAATTAAGGAAGGCTTCCTATAGAAGGTGGAATTTGGGGACTTTAAGGAAGCTAGGGAAGTCAGTAGTCAGAGATTAGGAGGAAGAATGTCCCAGAATTTGAGAAAGTATAAATGATGATGACAGAACAAGGGAGAAAAGATTTGAAAGTATTTGATAGTGTAAAATGAGCCCAAAGGAAGGGACCGAAAGGACTGGGGAAGAAGAAAGTTAAGTCAGGGGATAGCTTGGCAAAGTTCTGAGGAAGAAAGAATTGGCAGTCATGGGTAAGATGAAGGTTTAGGAGGAATAAAGTAGGGGAGAGTTGGAATAGTAGGTTAAAATCAGATAAAGGAATTTCAGAGATTTTAACCATGAAATAAGAGAGGATGGTGTTATATAAAAGGTAGCATGACCACCTTTGTGTGTAGCTGAGGAAGAGGTCAGCTCAATAGTTGTTGAGCAGACTGAGGGAGTAGGAGGCCAATGAGTTTGAGGAAGCATTAACATATAGATTGATATAGTTTAGTATAAGAACTAAGAAGTAGCTTAGAGAGAAAATCTGTGAAACAAACAGGGAACTTCATAAGAAAAAAGGGAGGATGACTTGAGGGTCAATAGACAAACAACCAGAAGGACTTGAATTGAGTGACAAATCTGGAGAAAGTGAATCCTAAATCAGGAGAATTTTCTAAGTGGTTGTGGCAAAACGTATGAAACTGGCAGAGAAGAACAAGGAATATGTTGATAACTTGTCTAGTACTGATATGTCAGGGGCTATGTGAGAAGTTTGGGCTGTTGGGCAGCTAGTTGGTATAGCAGATAGTGTCGGGTTTGAGACAGGAAGACCTGAGTTCAAATCTGGGCTCAGATAGTTACTAGCTATGTGATCCTGGGCAAGTCACTTAACCCCATTTGCCTCCATTTCTTCATCTGTAAAATGTGCTGGAGAAAGATATGGCAAACCACTTCAGTGTCTTTGCCAAGAAAACCCCAAAGAGGAGAGTTGGACATGACTTAACAACAATATGTGCACCAATCTCAGGAAGAATGACTAAAGATATCATGTCATCCAGGGGAATCTAGATGTCAGTAAATGCCGGGAGATGGTAAGATCATGAAAGGAAAAGATCTAAAGATGGAGGGAAGTTATTGTTGTTTTTTTCTTTTTAAATTATGGATGGGGAATCTTAGAAGGCAGAATAGAAGGGGTAAACAGAAATGGAGCTAATCACTGATGTGGCAGGATTGAAGTAGATAGGAATAATAGACAAGGAGGAGGTTTGGGGAAAAGAAAATGTTTTTCTTTAGGACTAGGAGAATAAAGTGAGGTGAAAGCTTGTTAACACTAAGGAAATAGTCTAGGTTGCAGATAGGAATGCCTCTGTTGATGAGGGCAGGTGAGTAGAAGCTATAATGCAGGGTAGCCCATAAATTGTTTATATTATTCCCCTCCCCTTTCCAGTGAGGGCCATTTTTCCCCTCAGAATTTTTTTTTATCTTTAGGACTCATAGCAACACCCTGTACTTTGGATTTCCCTTGGAAGTATAATGGGTTACCCCTTCCAAATGTGGACAAGAAGAATATACAGAGATAATTGTGATGGAAATAATTGAGAAAAAGCAACTCTACACAGTGGGAAAAAGCACTTAGGGTAATGATGGCCTATGTGTCCTGTTACTTACTATCTCCTTTGTGTATAATTGACATAAAAACTTTAAAGATAATATCTGGGAAATCCTAATTTTTAGAATGGTTTGGTGACTATGGGACAAATGTATATTGCCTAATTATGTTGTGTAGATGAGAGAAATTAGATTTTTATTTATCACCATTAGACAGGAATGGATCATTTCACTAAAGAGATACTGTCTGGGAATATTAAGGCTGCATCCATTGAGTCAAGCTGAGTAGTGCTAAACTAAACTTAGAGTTCATAGAAAAATTCAGTTAAATGCTGATATCAGATAGAAACTGTGGTCTAGGAAGAGACCTCAGAGATTACACTGCCACCTGCTGCTTAGAAGAGCTGAGTGGCAGAAGAACAGGTTTTTGATTTTCTTTTTTCTTTCTTTTTTTTTTAACAAATGTTTTTAATTGAAAACAATTTAAGTTTTAAAACAAAAGTTTTCCAAAACAAAAAAATGAAAAACAAAATTCTGAACTTAACTAATTCTGAATAAATGTATATTTCTGTAAATAAGTAGAAAGGGAGAGGATTATACATGAAATTATGAATTTATTACACAGTTTACTTTTCTTTAAATTTGAAACATATATTTCAAACCTGTCCTGCTTCTCTGTGATTCTTCTTTGTCCTACTTCTGTTTTCTTCTCTTTTTTTCTCCCTTGGAAATATTATCCCTAATCCTTATCTTACTCTAACCCTCCAAACTACATTACTTTCACTAATACATTTATATATATATAAATTCTACATTTTCCCTCTTCTCTCCTGCATTACCTTGTACTACTTGGGGTAGAAACTGTTTAGAGTCCAACCTAAGAAGTCAAAATGTTCTGCAGACAGATAAGTGTCTCTGCCTTTTCTACTTCAATAGTTCAGGGGAAAAAAAAGAACAGCCCAAGCTTCCAGCAGAGAAACAGCCCCACCCATCAGTGAATCATTGCATAGACCCTGAGAAAAAGAAAGGAAATCAAGACCTGTATCACCAAGTTGGGAGATGCCTTGGGTACATGTGTCCCCTATACACGTGTATCTATCTGCTATGGTTCTGTAAGTTGATATCCATTTTATAACCACAGAAATTGAGGACTTCAGTAGGAGAGTATATCCTCAGTTTGTTACTGGGATTATTATTATTTTTGCATTGCCTTTTGTTTGGTAAATGTTTTTGATTTAATGCAATTAATCTGGCTGGTTTGTTAAATGGGAATCTTAGAAGTGGGGGGGTTAGATATTAAAGTGTACAATAGCAAGAGTGTATAGCCACTGACCAGGACTACTGTAATGGCCTTGAGAGGGGAGAGAGGAAGGGGGGAAGGGAGGGAAGGAGAAAGAAGAAGGGGGGAAAGAGACAGAGAGACAGAGAAGAGGAGAAAAAGAGGTGGGGGGGGAGAGGTAGATTAGATGTCCTTGCTACAGAAAGGAAATAAATTTTGCATTGCTAAAGGGTGAACCACTCAATAATCTAGTAGATTTCACTTTCACCCTGGAGAACCATCTGGGCATCAAGTCTTATAGTCTTAGACTCCTGGAAGGGAAATGAATTTAAGAATTCTACATGGGAAACCACTTGACATTCTGGTGAGGAGACCTATAAAAGCAAGATCTTGAAATAGCCTTATGGGACTCCCCTGATAGTATAGACCCCATCCAAAGAAATCAATTTGAAGTTTCCAGAAAGGCAGCCTCTTTCCCATCAGAATTCAAATAACTCATAGTAATAGCAAAGATCAAAGTCCACATCTTTACCATCTCCATGTTGTGATCATAGTCCCCACACCCAAGAGCCACATCATCTCCCAGAATTATTCAGAAACCCTCCTTTCCTTTTTCTAGAAGATAGACTCTTAGAACTCTCAAATCTTAAGTTACTAGAGGGGCAACCAAAAAACTGGCCATGGCCATGAACTTTCCATCTTTTCTCTAAATACCTGTGTTCCAGAATCGTGCTGTGCAAGAATTCTCTCTTCCTCCATCCAGTAAAATGAGATTCAGGAACTCTCAACACTTTTCCAAAAAGCTGGGAATTTGGAATGCTCATCATTTAGACTATGAGGTTCTCCTCCCTTCTCCAAGGCTGCCACCTCTTAGACTGAGTGGTTATAGTACTGCCTGTAGCTGTTATCTAAAACTTTGTGTCTGTTTCTTGAAATCCCAAACATGGAAATGCCTTCAGAGTCCAAGTCCACTATTATTATGAGCTCTAATTCAGAGACTCAGGAGTATTGAGTTGGCTTTCATTCTGTTAAGCATTAGGGTCAAAAACTAAGGCACTGGAACTGATGGTGACTGGCAGGTTTAGTACTGCCCAACATAGTAGGGATTAACAATCCATTCTTCCTCACTGATTTGGTCACTCCACAACCTAACACAGGAAGGATTAACAGGTAGCAAGCCTGATCCCAAACATTACACCCTCCTTTTTGGATTCCTCCAGGTAGGAATCCTTGTATGAGAGGAAAAGGAGGGGGAAAGGAGAGAATCAGAGTGGGGAGAGGGGGGTGATTGGTTTCTTAATTAACAATTAGTGTAGACTGTGTAGTTAATTATATGGTTCCATGTAATTAAGAAGCTAATTAGTGCTGTGTCAGTTAAGATTTAATTAGTCCCCCTTGTCAGGGAAGCTTGAAAGACCCCCATGCTGAAGGCTTTTGAAATGGAAGGACTTTGCGGTGGGGAGGCCACTGTATGGAGGTGCAGGGAGTAAAGAGAAAGAGACAGGGATAAAAACAGAGAGAGAGAGACTAAGAGAGACCGAGCTAGGGAGAGACTAAAATAGAGAGAGAAAAAGAGACAGAGACAGAGAAACATAGAGAGAGGGAAAGAGAGAGTAGGAAAGAGAGAGACAGAAAGAGAAACAGAGAAAGACAGAGAGACAGAGATGGGCGGGGTGGGGGATTAGGGGAGTGGGGGGTATAAATCCTTTTCCCTACTTATTTCCCTTGGCCCCAATTCTAGGAGCAAATGACTTTTACTTTTCCCTCTACTCTCAAAGCCCTTTAGGAACTCATTCCACTATTTCCTCAACTGCCCTCAGTTCTTTCTAACTACCCTATAGCTTCTGTTAAATATGGGCTCAGGATCACCTCTGACCCCTGTGGTCCCTCTATTCATCGGTAGCTGGTAGTTTCTAATGATGGAAACTATTCAAATTTCTATAGCACTCGGTTGTTAACAGAACATCTTCCTCTAACAATTATATATGGTAAATGGTATATCACCTGAAGCAAGTTGAAGGGGGAGGGGTTGGACTAGATAAACTTCAAGTATCTGCTCTATCATCTATGATGCTAGTGAAAATACTATTTTTCCAGTTTAAGTATGTAATAGTTCTTCTTTTTGAGTTTTTATTCTTTTTCTGGGTTCTGAAACTAGTATGGCTAATGTTTCATGGACTCTCAAGATTCTCTAATTTCATACATTCCCCACCTTCACCTAGTCTGGATGTAAAAGTATTCTTTTTTCTTTAATTAAATTGAGACAAGGTTGAATATTTCTCAGTTATCTTCTTTAAGAAAACAAACAAACAAACAACACTACTGATATCTTTTGCTTATAGATCACCTTCATTTGCTAATATACCCCTCTTCCTTTACCCAGAAAGTCATTCTTTTTTTAAAAAATTATTTATTTTTAAAGCTTCTTATTTTCAGAACATATGCATAGTTTTCAAAACCCTTGCAAAACCTTGTTTTCCAAATTTTTTTCTCCCTCCCTTCTCTCCACCCCCTCCACCAGACAGCAAGTAATCCAATATATGTTAAACATATGCAATTCTTCTACATATATTTCCACAATTATCATGCTACACAAGAAAAAGCAGATCAAAAAGAAAATGCAAACAAGCAACAACAACAAAAAGTGAAAATACTATGTTGTGATCCATATTCAGTTCCCATTGTCCTCTCTCTGGGTGCAGATGGCTCTCTCCATCACAAGACCCTTGGAACTTTTCTGAATCACCGCGATGTTGAAAAGAGCCATGTTGGGGCAGCTAGGTGGCGCAGTGGATAGAGCACCAGCCCTGAAGTCAGGAGGATCTGAGTTCAAATCTGATCTCAGACACTTAACATTCCCTAGCTGTGTGACCCTGGGCAAGTCACTTAACCCCAATTGCCTCAGCAAAAAAAAAAAAGAGCCATGTCCATCAGAATTGATCATCATATAATTTTGTTGCTGTATACAATGTTCTCTTGATTCCACTCACTTCACTTAGCATTAGTTCAATCACTCCAGGACTTTCTGAAATCATCCTGCTGATTGTTTCTTATAAAACAATAATATTTCATAATATTCATATACTTTAATTTATTCAGCCATTCTCCAACTGATGGGCATCCACTCAGTTTTCAATTCTTTGCTGCTACAAAAAGGGCTGCTACAAACATTTTTGCAGATGTGGGTCCTTTTCCCTTTTTCTGATCTCTTTGGGAAACCAGTCCAGTAGAGACACTGCTGGATCAAAGTATGCACAATTTGATAGCCTTTTGGGCATTGTTCCATATTGCTCTCCAGAATGGTTGGATCAGTTCACATATCTACCAACAATGTATTAGTTCTCAGTTTTCCCACATCCCCTCCAACATTCATCATTATCTTTTCCTGTCATCTTAGCCGTTCTGAGAGGTGTGTAATGGTATCTCAGAGTTGTCTTAATTTATATTTCTCTCATCAATAGTGTTTTATAGCATTTTTTCATATGACTACAAATAGTTTTAATTTCTTCATCTGAGAATTGCCTATTCATATCCTTTGACATTTATCAATTGGAGAATGGCTTGTATTCTTATAAATATGAATCAAATCTCTACATATTTTAGAAATGAGACCTCAGAAAGTCATTCTTTACAGCAAGTTAAAAAATAAAAGAAAAGCAAAAAAAAATTCAGTTCAACAAATTGAGCACCATTCTAGACAGAATTACATGCAGCATTTGATACTCATAATTCTTCACCTTGGCAAAAATGCTTTCTCATATCTTTTCACACTTCTTTGTGGCAAAACTTGGTAATTATGATTACAAAGATTATTATGTTTAGGTTATTATTATTACAAACTCAAGTTTTCTGGGGTACTACTTTAAACCAATCAGATTGGCAAATTCCCTTCTGCCAAAAAAAAAGGGAAAATTATAAATGCTGCAGGGCCTGTGGGAAAACAGACATGAATGTACTATTAGTGGAATTGTAAACTGGTTCAACCATTCTGGAAAGCAATTTGGAACTATGCCCAAAAAACGATTATGCTATGCTACCCTTTGATGCAACAATAGCAATACTATTACTAAGCCTATACTCCCAAAGAGATTTTAAAAAAGTAAATGATCCGTAAGCATATATATATATATATATAGTAACTGTTCATGGTGGCAAAGAATTGGAAAGTGAGGGAGTGCCCATCAATCAGAAAACAGCTGAAAAAATATATGAATGTGATGAAATACTTTTGTGCTGTAAGGAATGATAAAGGGGAAGATTTCAGAGACATTTAGGAAGACATATGAACTGATACTGAATGAAGTAGACAGAATCAAAAGAACAATTTATACAATAACAGCAATATGATAAGGACAAACAACTCTCTCTTTCTTTCTCTCTCCCTTCCTTCTTTTTTCTTTCTCTTTTCTTCTTCTGTTTTATGGATGTGGCTAATGCAAGAATGTTTTTCTTGACTGTCCATATTTATAACAGGTTTTGTTTTTCTTGCTTTCTCAATGGGTAGAAAAAGAGAGGTAGGAGAAAAAGAATCAGGAAATAAAAATAAAATAAAATTGAATTTTAAAAAAACTAGTGGTGTGTTTTGGAGGATTATTTTTATTTACATTATGGTGGTCAGATCTAATCTATCTTCCATGACAGACCCCCTTAAATCCTGAAAATAATTGTCTTGGTTTTTTCAGTCCAAATTAATCATCCAAAATTCCTTTAATCTATTCTGAGATTGCAGTAATTTGATAATTTTTATCACCCTGATTGCCATCTTCTGGAAAATATATAGTTTATCAGGATCCTTCCACAAACATGGCAGCTAAAACTAAGATAATAATCCATGTGTGGTCTGACCAGAACAGAATACATCACAATTATCATCTCCATATTCCCCACTACTATGTCTCAATTCAGATTAAGATTTCATTCATCTTTTTCACTTCCAAATTATATTGCAGACTCATGCTGAGCCAACCATTCACCCACCCCATAAACTGCACACCTCTGCATACTTCTCCTCCCAATCTTTTTCAGAAGAGTTGCTGTCATTCAGAAGATGTTGTTGTCTCACATCTAGAGCTTATGAAGTTGAGTTTTTAAACTTGTGTAAGAATTTATTTACATTTACCCCCATTATCACAAAATCACAGAATTTCAGAATTAGAAGGAACCTCAAGGACTTTCTACATTTCCTCACTGTCTGTCTTCCCCAAATCCTCTTTACTGCTTAGGTGGCAACAGCTTACTAGCCAGTTATACTTACCTCAAAAGTTCAAAGGTATCCCATCTATCTGGACGCTTCCTCCTCTTTGCCTACCCATCATGTGTGATATATGACATGTCCATAAATCTTTCCATTCATAAATCTCTCAGAATATATAAATATAAACCAACCCTATCTCCTTCTCCTTCCATCCATCCATTGAGTATCAGCAGTGCCTATCGAAAAGATATTATCAGACATTCTATGGGGTATCTACCCAATTACATGGCACAGTGTAGCCAATAGGTATTCTTCATCCATTTGGTTTTTCCAATACAGATAGCCAAGTACAATTCAGCAACAAGTGAAAAACTCTCATTCAGGTGATATCTATCTAACAATGTCAGTGAATCAATCAACAAACATTTCTTAAGCTTCCATTTGGTACCAGGCACTGGTGCTATGGTCTAGGTGTAGATACAAATATAAAGAACAAAACAATTCCTATTCTCAAGAATCTTACCTTTTAAGAAAAGTGACAAGTACATATATACACATATACAAAATAAATATTATTATATTTAACTATAAATTATTAACTATAACCAGCATTTGTATAGCATTTTAAACCTTGCAAAATGTTTTATAAATATTATCTCATTTTATCCTCAAATAATTCTGGGAAACAGGTGTTATTATCCTTATTTCACAGGTGAAGAAACTGAGGCAGACAGCTGTTAAGTGATTTGTCCAGGGTCACATAGCTGACAAGTATCTGAGGCTGGATTGTAACTCATTTCTTCCTGATTCCAGAGCCAGCATTCTACCATGTTACCTAGTTACCAATAAAAAAAATTAAAAATTAATACAAAGTTTTTTGTTTTGTTTTGTTTTGTTTAAGACAATGTAATCTGGTCTATGAACCAAATCTCTCCAAATACATTATTCCCTCCTCCCCTCCCCTTTCGTACCCTAAATAAACTATACTGTCCTCAAGCCCAGGGATCCTTTCTTAATTTTTTGGTATCTCCCAAGAATCCCCCACATATTAAAAGTTTAATGAATGTCTTCCAACTGAATGAATACTGAAGGAAATGCCAACTCTTCAATGTTTCTCTTTGGTAAAAAGGATTGTTGGAGAGACTGCTCTGCACCTTAATTCAGGATGGAACTTGCTCTTAAAGTCATTCAGACATTTGTCCAGAGACAGTGGGAGAAAATACTAAATTTGGAATTGGAGAATTTGAGTTGGAACTAGTCAATTAATTAGTCAAATAGTATTTATTAAATGTCTACTATGTGCCAGGCATATGCTAAGCATTGGTCAAAATGTGGCTCTTCTACCTACCACCTAAGATAGCTAAGTCTAATTTGGTTTTGTATCCTTCTTAGCATTGAATAGAGGGACCTGTATATGAGGTACTTAATAAATGTTTGTGGATTAAATGAATAATTGAATATTCCTGCACTATTTGAGCAGCTAGAATATGTTAATTTTCTAAAATGACATTCCTTCAACAAAGGAAAAGTAATTAGATTTGGATTCAACAGGCTTTTATTTTAACCGTTTTTGTAGCTGTGTGACCTTAAGCAAGATATTTTCCCTTTCTAGGTCTCTGTTTTGTGATCTGTGTATAATCTAGGAGATGTCACTATAGAGGATAGTTTGACTGGAAAGCACTTTTCCCCACCTCTGTTCAGGGGGAGTGGTAGAACAGTCTTCCTAGCCACACCTACCTCCATCCACTGAAACTAGTTTAAGTAATCTTTTTATCAGGTGCCCACCTTTATTCCCTCTCCCTGTTCTCCCATAAGGAGCAAGGCAGAATAGGGGTAAAAAGAATAAAGTCTCTATTTTCAAAGCAAACTGCTATCTGGAAGATAAAAAGATTAGCTCATGAGGATGTTAATCTTGAGCAAGGGTCCTCCTTCAAAGTACAGTCTTTTTGCTGAAAAGTTAGTCTAAAAATCTGTATTATTAACAAAATATTAACATAAAGTTCTAAGCCTGCAGGTGATCTTTGGCCATCACGTTAGAAATGGAATTTCGCAGCCAATTAGATTCTAAAGTAGGCTTCTTCCTCATCCTCCATCCAACTCTATATTAAAGATACTAACACAGGTCAAAATAAAAATAATCTTATCTTTATCTAGAAAAACCATCATTAAAAACATAACCAGGAAGCAAATTTAGAAGTAGAGAGAAACATTGACTAATAAACAATACTGTCCAATGTGTGTAGTAATAAAAACAGATGGGAGAAACAGAGAGTGGAGTGAATTCATCATTGTTCCAGCAGTTTCTCTGAGAAGGAGTAGTTTAGTCCCTCCCAGCTGTATTCTTTAAATAAGCATAATGGGCTTAAACTATCTCCCTGAAAAATTCCATTTTTAAAAAATGAATTATTCTAAACATTATTGTGCTGGTGGCATGTTTTTTAAAGAGAGAATAGTTTTCCATGTGAACATCAAATACTCTAATAGTCTCATTATACCCAGATTTATTTTGTATATTTGCAGTATGTGAATAAGCCTTAAGTGTCAAACTAGCGAAAGGCTTTACAATAATCAACAAAGAAAAGTATATATGTAACAAAGCTTTCAAGTAGTTTGTTCAGTAAGTACCAAATCAATATTTCTCTTTATATTGCTTTGATTTTTTGAAACATCCATTTTGCTCCTCATCTGATATGTTTTCTCTTAAGTGATTGTAGTTTTTTTGTGATACATATGTTTATATATTTTTGTGATACATTTGAATGCTTATTATAAAATAAGTAAATATATGATTGGCATATACTTTTAGGTGTCACAAATGTTCACAGTCCTCTGGAAATAGAAGTGTGATGCCTTCTGCTAAGAAATATGAAATCAGGCTTATGTCTTAAGAGGCAGCTAATAAAGTTTCTTGCATTCATAAATGATTTTGAAGTGTTTGAACCAATAATTATGAATCTTAACCTTTCCTAACTCAAATTACCATTTTAACCACAGCTGTAAATTTATTTATTTGACTCATAGCTTCCCAGAATCAAATCACTGTCTTCTCTGACACTTCAAAGTATCTGTGATCCCAGCCCATCTGCCAGATTCTTGTCCATATCCTCTTATCACTTCCACCGGGGGAGGAGGGGGGCACCCAACATGCTAATGCCCTTCTTCTAGTTGTTTCAATATTAGAGGAATACCAATGGAACACGTGGAATTTTTGGTTTCTTCTTGTTTTCACTGCATAACTGACTAGTCTACCTCCTTTTCTGGTTTCAACATATCTACATTTCTTCATTGGTAATGTGCTGTATGATTTCCATGAAACTAGCTCTTCTTGCCCCATGAGTCATTCTTAACTTTAAATCTTCAAAGAATGTGGTTTTCTGTGACTCACCATCACATAGCATCACCAGAAGCATATTAATGTTAAAAGAATACCAATCTCTTCTTCTTCAGGTAGGCTTTATCCCCTACTGATTCTAATGTCCTCCCTCTTTTATTTCCTCTTTATCCTGTATGTGGGTTGTTTGTACATATTTGTTTGTTTGTTGTCTCCTCCTTTAGATTGTAAGCTCCCCAAGGGCAGGACAATTTTTTTTTTTTTTTTTTTTTGCTTCTTTATATTCCCAGCTCAATACTTAGCACAGTGCCTGGTACATACTAGGTGCTTAATAAGTATTTATTGACTGATTAAAATATATGATAGTTACAAGAGATATAATTGTAATTTCCTCTGAGCAAAAAGGAGGGACATTCCATCTCATACCACATTCTTCTCCTCAACTGCCACTCAGGACTTGTCCTGTCCTATTTCATGAACCTCTTCCTCATCAACCCATTCATTCATCAAACATTTATTGAGCACTCACTATGTATAAGCCCCTATGCCAGATACTATATTTTATCCCCTTACAGGAATTTATACTCTGTGCCTTCCAGACTTGCTTTTGGAAAAGACACTGGATTTGAAATCATATTACAAAGGTTTAAGTCTTGACCTTTCAACTTAGAACCTGTAGCTTTAGGTAAGTCAGATGAGAGATAAAAGTAGAGAGGTATAAAGAGTTGTCATTCACCTCTCTCTAGGCTCAGTTTTCTCTTTCTATAAATTGGAGAAATTTCACTAAAAGATATCTAAGGTGGCTTCCAGCCCAAAATCTTATGATCCTACTGTGATAAACTCACCTGTGCTAAAGACTTTCCCTACTGGTATTTTTCTGATCAAGAATATGGTAATCAGCAAGCATTTATTTAGCACTAATTATTTGTCAGGCAGCACTGCTAAGTTAATGATAACTAACGAAAATGAAATCATTTCTTTTCTCAAAAAGCTTACTAGCCAATGAAGGAGACAGGTACTTAAATAAATCTCTACAGTACAAGATACCTGTGAAGTAGCTCTAAAATAATGTTAGAGGGGCAGCTAGGTGGTGCAGTGGATAGAGCACCAGCTCTGAAGTCAGGAGGACCTGAGTTCAAATCTGGTCTCAAACATTACCGAGCTGTGTGACCCTGGGCAAGTCACTTAACCTCAAATGCCTCAGCAAAAAGCAAAAATAAATAAATAATATTAGAAAGGAAGGCATTAGCCGCTGAGAAAGACCTTAAATCTGAGTCTCAAAGGAAGCCAAGGATTCTGGGAGTTAAGAGATGATGAGATAAAAGATGGAACATGATGTGTGAAGAGCAGCAAATAAGCCAATTGGATAGGACCACAGAATATGGGGGAAAGTTAATATGTAAGACAGGAAAAATAGGAAAGGGATGGGTTTTAAAAAACTTTAAATACCAATATTTTGATCCTTAAAGTAAGAGGGAGCTGCTGAAATTTTTTGAGTAAGAGAGTAACATGATCGAACCCATACTTTAGGTTAATCATTACGTGCAGGATGGTTTAGAATAAAAAAAAAAAAAAAAACTAATCTGGGCCATCTCAATAAACTAGATCAGTACAATTAAACTCAAATAAAAACAGGAACCATTAAACTTTATATAAAGATTTTTGTCAACCCACACCTAACACCATATACCAAGATAAGGTTGAAATGGATTCATGATCTAGACATAAAGAATGATATTATAAACAAATTAGAATAACATAGGATGGTTTACCTCTCAGATCTGTGGAAGAGGAAGGAATTTGTGACCAAAGAAGAATTAGAGATCATCATTAATCACAAAATAGACAATTTTGATTGTTAACAAGTTAAAAAGGTTTTGTACAAACAAAACTAATGCAGACAAGATTAGAAGGGAAGCAATAAACTGGGAAAACATTTTTACATTCAAAGGTTCTGATAAAGGCCTCATTTCTAAAATATATAGAGAATTGACTCAAATATATAAGAATTCAAGCCATTCTCCAATCTATAAATGGTCAAAGGATATGAACGGACAATTTTCAGATGATGAAATTAAAACTATTTCTGGTCATATGAAAAGGTGCTCCAAATCATTATTGATCCGAGAAATGAAAATTGATACAATTCTGAGATTCCACTACACACTTCTCAGATTGGCTAAGATGACAGAAAAAGAAAATGACAAATGTTGGAGGGGATGTGGGAAAACTGAGACACTGATACATTGTTGATAGAACTGTGAATAGATCTGTCTATCTATCTATCTATCATCTATCTCTCTGTCTGTCTGTCTGTCTCTCTATCTATGAATCATCTACCTACCTACCTACTTATATCTATTTATCATCTACTTACCTACCTATCTTCTCTATTTGTCACCTATCTACCTACTTATCTATCTCCTACCTATCATCTACCTATAATCTATCTATCTATCTGTCTGTCTATCTATCTATCAGCACACCCCTGATAGAAATGACCTATTTCCAATCTTATTTTACATAGGAGGAAACTGAACCTTAGAGAGGTTTAAAATGATTTCTCTGAGGTCACAGAGGAAGGACAGGAATTAGAATCTAGTTAATCTGATTTCAGTGTACTTTTCAGAGTAGACAACAAAGATTTCTTTAAGGAAATTTCTTTAAAGAAATAATTTCCTTAGTGTAAGTAGGCCTAAAAGTCCTGAGTATCTAAATTGTATATATTCCCCTCTAGCTAAACTTCCTGAGAAAGTCATCTACAATTCATGCCTTGACAGATGATAGGTATAGGATAGATAGGTAAGTAGGTAGATGATAGAGAGGTAGAAAATAGTAGGTAGGTAGATAGATGAGAGAGAGATAAGCAGGGAGGGAAGGAGGGAGGTAAATTGAAGGTGGGTAGATAGGCAGATGAATGATAAATAGCTAGGAAGAAGGTAGATGGTTGACAGATAGATGAATGGATGAATAGATAGATAGATGAATATATGCACAAATTTAATCTGCATTATTTTCATTTTTTTAAATCTAGGCAACCAATGATAACGTTAATCGAATTCTGATTTGAGGTTTTTGCTTAGTTCTATAGTATAAATGTAATTATGTGCTGGGAACCAGTTTGAGCTGGCTCTGGCATCCTCCTGCTTCTAACCCCAAATCCTAAAATCCTATGATGCTAACTGGGGAGAGAGGGAAGGGATTTTCAGAACAACTAAGAGGTTAGATGCTGCCATAGAAGGGAAGAGACTTGGAATCAGACAGAGCTTAAAACATCCTTCAACCATCCCATTGCTGCCAACATGTCCCCTCCAGATTATTCTAATCTTTGGATTAGACTGGAGATCATCCACCTTTTCTTCTGTTCCCTACAGTTGCCCTAGATGACCTCATTTCCTGGTGTCTTTTAGACAAACGATTCAGTACTCCACCCATTGTCTGGTCATGCTTTTGACTCAGCCTTCTTGTAGGAGGCACTATCCTACACTTAAATCATAGAATGTCAGAACCAGGAGGAGTCTTAGAACATATGTAAAACTAATGGCACACCCCTTTCTCATGTGGGATTCCAAAATCATTCAAGGTATTGTGTGGGTCTACAACCACTCAAAATTATGAACCTCAGCCTTTTTCTTTTTTTTAAACTTTTTTAGTTGGTTGGAGAGTACAATTAGTTCAAAGCAGGGACATTGATTAAAATAACTTTAGTCAGGCAGGCAAGTAGCATTTAAATGTCTGCTATGCATCAGGCACTTTGCTAAGTACTGTGCATACAAAGAAAAGCAAAGACAATCCTTTTCTCAGGGAGCTCACAATCTAAAGGTGAGACAACATGCAAATAACTATATACAAACAAACTATATTCAGGAGAAACAGGAAATAATCACCAGAAGAAAGGCTTGGAAATAGGATTGGGAAAGGTTTCCTGTAGAAGGTGGGATTTGGAAGAAGCCAGGAGGTGGAGATGAGGAGGAAGAATATTCCAGGGATTGTAGACAGAAAATTCCCATATTCAAGATGTGCAGTGTCTTCTTTGAGGAACAGCAGTGACACTGAGGCTATAAAATATAAGAAAATTCAAAAGATGGAGATGGGCTAGGCTGTTAAAAGCTTTAATAAGAAAAGTTGCTATAATATAATAGCTAAAATATAAAATATTTGAAGGTTTGCTTGCTGGCCATCTAGGTGAGGGAGTGGGGGTAATGAGGGGAAAATCTGAAACACAAAGCTATGCAAGGGTCAATGTTGAAAAATTATCTGTGCATATGTTTTGAAAATAAAAAGTTTTTTTAAAAAAAAAAGGTTTGCAAAACAATTTATATATTATCTTATTTGATCTTCACAACTCTGAGAGTAAAGAGCTAAATTGTGCCCATTTTACAATTAAAGCAATTGAAGATCAGAGGTTAAGGGACTTGGATGGGGTCACATAGCTAGAAAGTATATGAAATAGGATTAAAACTCAGGTCTTCTTAATTTTGGGTTTAGAACTCTAACCAATATGCCAAAAGTATCAAATACAGGGCCACAGCAACACTACCCAGTTCTGTGCTCTCAAGATTAAAATGTAATTGGGAAGAATTAACAAAATAAATAAAAATATATTTAAACACAGAGAATGTTCATGTGTAGTTTTCTTAGGCAATCAGGGTTAAGTTACTTGCCCAGGGTCACACAGCTAGTAAACATCTGAGACCAGTTTTGAATTAAGATCCTTCTGACTCCAGGATCAGTGTTCTATCCATTGCATTATCTAGTTGTCCCTAATACATAGTTTTCTAAGCTAATATATAAGGGTATATCCCTTAGTATATATATTATACATGATTTTGATGTATGTTCACTTTCTGTACTGCTAACTTGTATAGGGAGAGTAAGCCCTAAAATTGTGTGTATATGTTTGGGAAGAAGCACAGGGAAATGTTCTATGGTTATGGTGGTTTCAAATTCAACTAGAAACATGGACTACTAAACTAAGCATAAGGATTAATTTGGGACACATATTAGCTTTTACTTTTTTACCTTACTCATGCCCCTTGAAGTGGTCTTTTCTTATATAACTGATATCTTTTGTTGATATCATTGTATTGCTTTTTTGGGGCCTGTTCCCCACTGGATATAGTGTCTCTCTGGTGAGCACATAGTTCCACAGGTCATCTTGCTAGGACATGGCTCTGCTAACCACATGGTAGCAATTGCTGGGTGTTGTTCCCTGTTACCAACTTGTGAGTTTCATCTCTTCAGGGCAATCTGCCAGACATCTTAGCTCCAGTTTGCTAGTTAGAACACTCCCTAATAAAACTCATATAGATAGTTCTTTATTCCTAGTCACTGCACCCAGTTTAAAAAAATTGGGCTAGGATTAAATGTTCTTTTTGCTCATATGTCTGGGAAATGATTAAATCCCACTGTTCTAGATAACTCCCTCACCTAGGGTTAGAAATTCCAAAGATTCTCTCTGGATTAGTATGCAGATGGATTTTAGGTATAACAATACTTGACTAAATGAATAGGAATTTATTATTTTCTCTGTGCTAAGGATACCTTAAGCAAACAAGACCACTTTTGCTTTCAGGGAGTTTATATTCCAATACAAAAGGCAGCACATATGGAGAAAATAAGAGTTAGAAAGAGGGGAAGGTGACTAAGGGTCCATGTATGACACTGTAGTTGATAAGGCCAAATGAAATGATGGCCTGATTCCAGGCAAGATAAAAGGACAGTTTACTTATTAGACCTATAATACCAGGGACAGAATTTAAATTCCCTTGAGAAGGGGAAGAGGGTCAAAGAACAAAAGATAAGCTAGGCTATTGTTCTCTACCCATTTTTCTCTATTCAGTGTACCTGCCTTTATTATATGTACTACATGTATCTGTCAACAGCAAAAACTATTGCTGAAACGTCCTGTACTTTGTTTAAGGAAAACATCATTTCTTCCTATAGAACACAGAATGTTAGAACTGAAAAGGATTCTTGGAATATAAAATGCACATGTTGCTGAGAGAGAACTTAGAACAGAGAGTATGGAATATTAGGACTGGAAAAGACTTTCCAAATCGTCTAGTTTAACACCTTCATTTAAAAAAAAATTATTTAAAACTAATATAAAATAAGAAAAAAAAAACCAAATAGAAAAAGAAGGAAAGACATAAAAAAAGCAAAACCAAACCAAAACATTGTCACATGCCCAGCAGAATATCAGGGAAGATTTAAAACATGTAATAGCAATTTTCCATTTCAGGAAAGCATATATAATAATGGAAAACATTATATTCATGAGTGTCTATCTTTTCTTCCTTGTAGGTTATTCTTTTCTTTTCTGATGTGCATTTTTTGCTTTATTCTTTTTTCTTCCTCTCATTCCTCCCATCTCTCCCAAGCAGGCTACAGTTAAACAAGGATAGCTTTATGTATACATGTATATATATATATATATATATATATACACACATATATAAACACACCTACATACATACATATACCTATATATACACATGCATATACCTATATGCATACTTACACATACATATATATAAACACATTTAAATATACATACATACATCTAAAATAATATTAATATGGCTGACAGAAAATGCAGATTTCTCTTTTGATTGAATCTGTTTGATTTTGTCTGAGATCAATGATTATTAGCCTTACTTGTTTTTCTAATAAATTCTACTCTTGATCCTTCTTATTGTGTATGTCTCTTGTTTCCTATTCCTGCTAACTCTTCTACTTTAGTTCTATTCCTTAACCTGTTTTCCTATTACTTAACCTCTCCTCACCCATGAATCCCTCCTTTATTTTACCACCCCCACCTTTTCACTCTCTCTTTATCTCATTCCCATTGATCTGTATACCTTATCCCACTCCCATTAATCTATACACCCTTCTATACCTCATCTTATCCTATTTCCTCCCTCCTTATTTCTTTATAGATTAGGAGGTGTATATATAAAGTTTCCTATTTAACCCATTCCCAATGAGGGTAAATTTTCAGAACTACCAACCCTCCTCACCCATCTAATGCCTCTATGTTAATTTTTCCCTTGTACCTCATTTGTATAGAATAATTACTATTTTTACTTTTTCCTAAACAGTTTTGCTTTTTAGGGTCAGATCATACTCAACTCTAGTCCATTTTTTTTGAGGGACTACCTAATTACTAATGTCCTTCTTAGACATATGGTTTACATTTCTATGTATAAAACACAGTTTATCATTATTGAGACCCTTGAAATTAGACTTTTTTTTTCCCCTGAGGCAATTGGGATTAAGTGACTTGCCCAGGATCACACAGCTAGGAAGTGTTAAGTGTCTGAGGCCAGATTTGAATGAAATTAGACTTTGATATTGACTCTTATATGTTAAGTTTTCTACTGAGTTCAGGTTTGATTGAGACAAAATCCTTAAAACTGGGGATTCATTCCCACACCTAACACCATATACCAAGATAAGGTCAAAATGGATTCATGATCTAGGCATAAAGAATGATATTATAAACAAATTAGAACAATGTAGGATGGTTTACCTCTCAGACCTGTGGAGGGGGAAGGAATTTGTGACCAAAGAAGAACCAGAGATCATCATTAATCACAAAATAGATAAGTTTGACTATATCAAGTTAAAAAGTTTTTGTACAAACAAAATGAATGCAGACAAGATTAGAAGGGTAGCAGTAAACTAGGAAAATATTTTTTACATTCAAAGGTTCTGATAAAGGCCTCATTTCTAAAATATATAGAGAATTGACTCAAATATATAAGAATTCAAGCCATTCTCCAATTGATAAATAGTCAAAAGATATGAACAATTTTCAGATGAAGAAATTGAAACTATTTCTAGTCACATGAAAAGGTGCTCCAATTCACTATTGATCAGAGAAATGCAAATTAAGACAACTCTAAGATACCCCTACACACCTGTCAGATTGGCTAAAATGACAGGAAATGATAATGATGAATGTTGGAGGGTATGTGGGAAAACTGGGACACTGATACATTGTTGGTGGAACTGTGAACAGATCCAACCATTCTGGAGAGCAATTTGGAGCTATGCTCAAAAAGTTATCAAACTGTGCATACCATTTGACCCAGCAGTGTTTCTACTGGGCCTATTTCCCAAAGAGATTTTAAAGGAGGGAAAGGGGCCCACATGTGCAAAAATGTTTGTGGCAGCCCTTTTTGTAGTGGCAAGAAACTGGAAATTGAAAGGATGCCCATCAATTGGAGAATGGCTGAATAAATTATGGTATATGAATGTTATGGAATATTATTGTTCTGTAAGAAACTACCAGCAGGATGATTTTAGAGAGGCCTGGAGAGACTTGCATGAACTGATGCTGAGTGAAATCAACAGAACCAGGAGAACATTATACACAGCAACAAGACTATACAATGATCAATTCTGATGGACATGACTCTCTTCAACAATGATGTGATTCAAACCAGTTCCTATTGTTCAGCGAAGAAGATAGTCATACACATCCAGAGAGAGGCCTGAGGGAACTGAGTGTGGACCACAACATAGCATTTTAACGCTTTCTGTGAATATTTCCATGCATTTTGTTTTCCTTCTTAGGTTGTTTTTTTTCTTCTCTCTTTCTAGATCTGATGTTTCTTGTGCAGTAAGATAACTGTATAGATATGTATACATATATTGGATCTGTCATATAATTTACCATTTTTAGCATGTATTAGATTACCTGTCATCTAGGGGTGGGGGTGGGGGGAAGGAGGGGAAAAGCTTGGAACAAAAAAAAAGTTTTTGCAAAGGTCAATGTAGAAAAATCACTCATATGTTTTGTAAATAAAAAGCTTTTAATAAAAAAAATTAAAATTAAAAAAAAATGGGAGTTCATTGAATATCCATTTTTTCCCCATTCAATATTATCCTTATCCTTAATTTTGCTGGATATAATATTTTTGGCCATAGGCCTAGTACTTTTGATTGCTGATATATATTATTTTAGGACCTGGGGTCTTTTATTGTAGCTGCTGATAGATCCTGTACAATTCTTATTGTAGCTCAAGCATATTTCAATTGCGGTTTTTTGGTTTGTTTGTTTTTTATGAAATTTTCTCTTTAATCTGGGGGTTTTCCTTGTGAATGGTAGTGATTGATAAATTTTTTCTGTTTCTACTTTGCCCTCTTGTAATATCTCTTCAGGACAATTTTCTTTGATTATATCTTATATTATTGTGTCAAGATTCTTTTTTTTTGGTCACAGCTTTCAAGTAGTCCAATTATTCTTATGCTTTCTCTCCTTGATCTGTTCTTCAAACCTATTGTTTTTCTTTTAAGATGTTTCACATTCTTTTCTACTTTTTCTTTCTTTATATTTGTTATGTTTTCTTGGTCTCTTAAAGCTTCACTTGCCCTCTTCTAATTTTCAAAGAATTATTTTCTTTTTTAAAACTATGGATCTCCTTTTTGAGTTGGTTGACTTTTTTTTCATAATCTTGTTTTTCTTGGATGATTTTTTGTTGTTTTTGTTTTTCCTCATTCGCTCTCACTTGGTTTTTAAAATCTTTTTTGAGTTCTTATACAAATTTTTTTTTGGACAGGTAGCCATTTAACATCATACTTTGAGGTAGGAAAGGCTTTTTTTTTTTTTTTTTTTTACTTCAATGTCCTCCTCTGAAAATGAACCCTAGAATTCCCTATTCCCATAATAATTTTTTATGGTTGAGTTCTTTCTCCTTTGCCAACACATTATTTTTTAAATGAGAACTTAAATGTAAACACCTCTAGTCCTAGGGTGGAGGGGATCCTATCTCTGGCTTCACCTCAGTTCTCCCCTCTACCCTAGAATCTCAAACCAAGAACTCCACCCATCTGCAAGTTTCTGAAGCCAGCAGCTTCCCTGCCACTGTTTCTGCATTCATCTAGTATGCTGGTTCCTTCTCACACAAGGCTATATTTCAGGAGCACATCTGGACCTGATGTTCTTGATCATCCGAGGTTCTCTCAATCTTCCTGGACTCAGACTCCCCTCCACCCCCACTCTCCATGTTGTTGCTATTGCTAAAGTGAAAGTTCCTGTAGTTCCAGTTGAGTTTATCTCCAAAACCAGCTAGCCCCAGGGCTCCTGGTTTTCTCTTTCTGTAGAGTTAGCCTAGAGGTATTTATACTTTACATGGGTTAAATCTTGGTCCTGAGGTCTTCAGTCTTGTCAGTCCTTCTGCTCCAATCTTATTTGTTTTTCACTAGTTCGTGTTTGCCCTCAGGGGCAATTTTGTTTTGTTTGTGGGGAAATCTGAAGAACTTGGAATTTTCTGGCCTATTTCACCATATTCCCAGAATTCTCCCCCTCAAAACCTTCATTTTATAGATGAGGAAATTGTCTGAAAGAAGAAAGCCTTGGCCCATATAACCCGAGATGCCACTGGATGACTTTGGAATAGAACCCAGGTTTCTGGACTCCTGAGTTCCCAGAAAGATTGAAAAAGATGTTCTCACAAAATTCCGTAGGAAAAACATGAAGAACATGGAATTGAAAGTCAGAAGACCCTAAATCTGACTTTCTTGACTTCGCTTTTTTTTTTATTTACAAAACATATGAGTGACCTTTCAACATTGACCTTTGCAAAAAAACTTTTTTTTTCCCAAGCTTTTCCTTTCCTTCCCCCCACCCCCACCCCTAGATGACAGGTAATCTAATACATGCTAGATAGGATAAATTATATGACAAATACAATACATGTATACATATCTATACAGTTATCTTACTGCACAAGAAACATCAGATCTAGAAAGAGAAGAAAAAAACAACCTAAGAAGGAAAACAAAATGCATGGAAATATTCACAGAAAGCGTTAAAATGCTGTGTTGTGGTTCACTCTCAGTTCCCACAGGCCTCCCTCTGGATGTATATGACTATCTTCATCACAGAACAACTGGTTTGAATCACATCATTGTTGAAGAGAACCATGTCCATCAAAATTGATCATCGTATAGTCTTGTTGCTGTGTATAATGTTCTCCTGGTTCTGCTGATTTCACTCAACGTCAGTTCATGCAATTGACTTCATTTTTGAAGAGGACCAACGACATCATGAAGTGATGACTTGTATGTGAGTTGAATTTAAGTGAAACTGAGTTGTTGCCAAAGTCATCAGTTCCCAGAGTTACAGAAGTTCAATGGCAAAGACAAAAAATAAGCAATGATCCTCGATGCAGTGATTGACTGTCTTCCATGCCCAACTAAGCTATCAGTACCTTACAGCATCCTTAGGCCTAGCTCCAATACTTATTTTGTGACCACTTTTACCTAGCCAAAAAAAAAGTCCTAATTTATATAATGGAATTACTAATACTTAGACTAGCCACTAGTTCAAAGTTATGAGGAATGCTCTTTGTAAAATTTAAAATATTAAAAGAATATGGTTTATTATTTTTGTTTCTCATTCTATCCCAATATCTTGCTCATCTCTTTCTCACAATTCACCAAACTTTCTCTTCCTTCATTCAAGAAACTTCAGAAGAATCTAGGAAATCTTTCTGGACTAAAAGAAACAGGATAAAGAGACATTGCCTTCCCAAAGCCATCCCCCATTCTCCCTTGTCTAAGGTTATACCTTCCTTGAATCCTGATATTCCTTTCCTAACACTTCATACACTATCCTTTTGCAGGGCCCATTAAATTGTAACTACCAAGATTCATTTCTGGTTTGTGGTTTCTATGACCTTTTTTACAATGCTCATAAGGATATGTTTTGTCTCTCAGAATTTGGTAACTTCAAGAATTAGCTTTCCTAGGGAATATATTTTCACTAGAAAATATATACATGCATATTTATACATAGTTGTATTCATAATTGATACTTATTCCCTGATGTTAGGACCTCAGTGTATGGGAAATTTTTCTCCATTTTCTTCCCTATAAAATCTGAATTAAAATTTTTATATGTAGAATTCCATGAGAGAAGTCTAAACACCTCCATGAATGGGCCTTTGATCCTGACTTAAGAGAACAAACCAAGGCTATCCACCTAATTATGACCAGGCAATTTAAAAAATTAATAGCATTTTATTTTTTCTAAAAACATGTAAAGATAGTCTTCAACATTTACCTTTGTAAAACCTTGTGTTCCAAATTTTTCTCTCTCCTCCCTCAAGATTGCAAGCAATCTGATATAGGTTAAACGTGTAATTCTTCTAAACATATTTCCATATTCATCATGCTGTGCATGAAAAATCAGATCAAAAAGGAAAAAAAAATGAGAAAGAAAAAAAAAACAATCAAACAAACAACAACAACAACAAAAAGGTGAAAATACTGTGCTTTGATCTATATCCAGTCTCCATAGTTCTCTTTCTTGGCCAAGTAATTTACAGTCAGAACTCCCTGGGAGGATTCATGGTCGTATTAATTTGCTTCTATCTTGTATACCTCTGTAGTTTTAATTGCTTCTCATTTTTGGTGTTTTTTTTTAATCTCTAAAAACAAGCTAAGAAATCTTTTCCTATAACTCCAATTATAACTTCATAGATAAGTAAGTGTTCACCCGAGCCCAAATGTCACCATAGCCCCTGGGATCATAGAAAAGAACCTCCACATCCCCCTTGTTAGACCTCAAGAAGATGGGGAAACACTTCAAACTTATATTCTCATATTACTTCAATAAATTATTGTTCTTAAAGATTCCAAAACATAGGTCTTAAAGCAGAAATAATTTAATACCTGGCTCCCCCATCTATTACCATTCTGAAATCTCCTAAAAAGGAGGGAGTAACACCAACACAAGCCAGAGATGGGACTTTTCCTGTACAGAAGAGAGAACTGGGAAGCCATATTGGAATTGTCACACTATCACCTAGTTTGAATTTGGGGGATTTTGGCACTCATCTCCCATCTCTAGACCTCCAGAGGCCATGAGTGGCTATACAGAATAACCTCTAATAAATCTCATCTGGATATATGTTTTAATGTATAGATTTTTTTCCTTCCCTCTTTGTTGTGCCAGTGCTGAGTTGCCATATAATCATCATTTGGAATGGAAATGATTGGGAGAAATTGATTAGTTGCCAATCAATCAATATACATTTATATACTAGGCTCAACATGCACTAGCCATAAGAAGAAAGGCAAAAACTGTTCCTGTCCTCAAGAAATTTATGGTCTAGTGGGAAGGGAGTGATTTTTTAGAATAAATAAATTATTGTGAATAATTCATTGTAAATTGTTGTAAATAATTAAATACATACATACAGAAGAGATCAAACTCATATAGAGAGATATCATCTGCTGATGAGAAAGCTGCGGTGTGAAGTTTCTATGTCCTATTGAAGAAGATCATCAGTTTATTGCTTATTGATTCATCTACCTCCAGAGATTTTTATAAAATGTCATAGTTGTGAGGAGTCTTAAAAAATATATCACCCTCAGCCCTTTTTGTAGTGGCTAGAAATTGGAAACTGAAGGGATGCCCATCAATTGGAGAGTGGCTGAATAAATTATGGCATATGAATGTTATGGAATATTATTGTTCTGTAAGAAACGACCAGCAGGACGATTTCAGAGAGGCCTGGAGAGACTTGCATGAACTGATGCTGAGTGAAACGAGCAGAACCAGGAGATCATCATACACAGCAACAACAGTATTACATGATGATCAATTCTGATGGACATGGCTCTCTGCAATAAAGAATTGTCTCAAAGCAGTTCCAGTTGTTCACTGAAGAAAACCATATACACCCAGAGAGAGGGATATGAAATATGGACCACAACATAACATATTCATGATCTCTATTGATGTTTGCTTGCATTGTGTTGCCTTTCTCTGATTTTCTTTTTTTTTCTTGTAGATAGGATTTTTCTTGCATAACTTGTCAAGTAATTCAACATTATTAACATGTCATGGACTTCCTGCCATCTAGGGGAGGGGAGGGGACTGGGGGTAAAATTTGTAATGGAAAGCTTTGTAAAGATCAATGCTGGGGAACTACCCATACATATGTTATACAAATAAAAAGCTTTAATAAATATATATATATATATATATCACCCAATTCCCTCATTTTACAAATGGGGAAACTGAGGCTCAGGCAGCTGATATGCCTTTCCCATGATCAGGCAGGTAAGTAATAGATGGAATTTGAAATCCAAGGCTGTAACTCTAAAATATGAGCTCTTTCTACTACACTATACTGTTCTATTATTTTACGAGTAGAAATAGAGGTCTTTGAACTACCTCTGCCTCTACTTTTTGGAGACAAAAGAAGAAGAGAACCCTTGGGTCCCCGTATCACTTGCCTCCCCTTGACATCTTTTATTCCTAAAAAAAAAAAAAAAAAAAAAAAAGATGTAAAGGAGCTCTTGCAGACTTCACTTTTCATTCTTCACAGTCTAGTTCCTCTCTAACTAGCCAGCTGAACTAGCCCTCACTATCTTGTCCTACTGTCATGCATGACCTGTCAAACCTCAATCCTATCTTAACACCTGCTTTCTCTGCTCATACTCCAAAACTTCTGAATGATACTGAAGTGGCTACTGGATCTCCTGTAAATTAATGTTCTCCTATCTTGTTCACTGATATACAGCAAATATTTTATTCTTCCTCAATTGACTGTCCCACTCAGTAACTTCCATTTTTTTCCCCCTCAACACCTCAGTGCTACCCTCACCACCTCTCTCTCAGCAAATAGTCAGTTGTTTGTTTTTCTGGTTGTTGTTTTGTTTTTTTGTGATAGAGGCAATCAGGGTTAAGGGATTTGCCCAGGGTCACACAGCTTAGTAAGTTTTGAACCTAGATCTTCCAGACTCCAGGACTGGTGGTGTATCCACTGTACCACCTAGTTATTCCAACTCTCTTAGCAGATGTTGATGCCTCCTACTTTACTGAGAAATAGAAGCCATTCATGATGGTCTTCTCTCTCACTCCAAAACTGTGAAACCTTTCCACACCTTTACCCTTTCTGAGCCTCAATTCCTGTGTCTAAGGAATAAGTGGCTTTTCTCCTCAACAAAGCCAAACTGTGTTCCCAATTCCAACCTTCTTCTGTAGGAGTAGCCAATCAACTATTTTTTTTCTCTCCCAGCTTCAATAGATTTCTAACACTAGCACTTTCTCCAATGACTACAAACACTCTCAGGTTTATTCCATCAATAAAAAAATCTTTACTTGATTCTGCTGTCTTTTTTATATATTTCCCTTTTTCACTGTCAGATTTCTAGAATTATCTATTCTCACTGTTTCTGCTTTCTTGTCATTTACTAATTTCTTGATCCCTTACAATATGACTTCTAATCCAACCACTATACTGCCTCTCTCCATCTCTTAACTTTTAGTTCCAAAGGCTTGTTTCTTAGTTCTTATTCTCTAGATTTTTGTAGCTTTCAATATCAATCATTTTTCCTGGATATTCTCTCCTCCCTTGGTTTTCTTGATATTGATTTCTACTAGTTCTCTTTCTTCCTGCCCGGCCACCCTTTCTCAGTATCTTTTGCCAGATCATCACCCAGGATCTACACCTTTGGAGTGGTGTTCCCCAGAACCCCTAGATCCTTTTCTTCCTGAAGACTTTCAAGGATTTTCTTATGACTCTCAAATCTACATATCCAACTCTAATCTCTCTCAGACTTCAGTTAGGAACCAACTTCCTCTTGGATATCTTCTTTCACATATCTCATTAGTATTTCAAATTCATTATGTACAAAACAAAGTTCATTATTTTCTACCAAAATTTCTCTGTGTCTATTGAAGGCACCACCATCATTTTAATGACACAGATTTTCAGAGCCACTCTGCCTCTCATATTTGATCAGTTAATATTTAAATGTGTGAAAGCATCCATCCATCCCTTCTCTCCACTCAAACAGTTACTGCCCTAGTTCAGGCCATTATCACTTTTAGCCTAGACCAGAGTTATAAGGAAGCTGTAGGGATACCAAGGCTTTGCCTAAGGAGACCAGAATTTAGAGGGTGCTAAATTTTTTTTAATTCCTCCAATTCAATAATTCATTAAACAAATATTTATGCATCTGCCAAAGTACTTTGCAAAATACTGGGAAAAGAAAGACAAATAAGATCTTTCCTATTATCAAGTAACTAATGACTTGCTGGAGATGCAAAGTACAATGTATAAAGCTATGGGTTGGTTTTTTTCTGTTTTTTTTTTTTTTTTTTTTTTTTCAGTTTTAATTGGTATAGAGAATTCCCAGTATAGAACTATCTTCAACTGATATAGATGGATATAATTTATAACTTAAGAATTCTAGAAGTTTGTCTGGGTATTCCAGGGCAGACAGGTCTCAAAGTAGAGAGAACACTGGGCTTAAAGTCAGAAAGCTGAGCTCAAATTCAACCTTAGGCACTATGTGACCAGTCTGCCTGCCTAGGTTTCATCAATTATAGAATGAGGATAAAATTAGTACCTACCACAAAATGGTTGTTGTGAGATCAAATGATATGCCTGATTTTTTTTTTTTTTTTTTTGGGTGAGGCAATTTGGAGTTAAGATCACATAGCTAGTAAATGTTAAGTGTCTGGGGTTGAATTTGAATTCAGGTCCTACTGACTTCAGAGCCAGTGCTGTACCTGCTGGGCCATCTAACTTCCCCTCAAAAGATATATTTTGTAAAAACAATTAGCACAGTGCCTAGTACACAGTAGCTAAATGCTTATTCATTTACTTTTTTCATCTTCTAAGAGGTTTATTGACTTGTACAAAGTATTGTGTATCATTATGTATCACAAGCAGAAATTAAACCTCTCATTCTCTTTAACTCCATTTACCCATCATGCCACAAAGTTAGTATGTATCATTGTGTCACAAGCAGAAATTGAACCTCTCCTTCTCCCTAACTCATTTTACCCGCCATGCCACAGTGCTGCTTCTGCACAAAATAATTTTAAGAGGGAAAAAGGAAGAGGGGGAAAGTAAAAAAAAAAAAAAAAAAAAAAAAAAAAAAAAAAAACCTCTTACATGAAATGACTCGACCTATGCTTTGAAGAAAACTAGGGGTTGTACTAGGCAGAGTTTAGAAGGGAGGCCTCTACACATGAGAGGAACCATCACTTCAAAAGCAAAGAGGCTGGAGATTTAATATCATGTTTTGGGAACAGCTAGCTTTGAACGGAAGAGAGAGGACACAAAAGGAAGTAATACCAAAAAAGACTGGAAAGGTATTTCTGAAATAGACAGTAGGAGGATCTAAATACTGGGGTAGTTATGCTAAGAGGTTTTATTAGAAACAACTGAGATTAGCACCTGGTTAGCATGAATATTTAATTTAAATAGGAAGTTACCAGATGTCAGGTTTCCTTCTCCACTCTTCCCTTCCTGTAATACTCTAGGTGAATTCTTCTAATGGCCTGTGGCTTGTTCTGGTCTGCCCTGCTGTTTCCCTAGTCACATCCTACTTGTGTCCCTGGGTCTTCTCCACAGCCTGATGTTTCTAGGGTTGAAGTCTCTCCCTGGGGACACACACACACACACACACACACACACACACACACACACACACACTTAAATCTGTCTTACTGTTTGACGTAGGTGCATTTTGTGGTACTTGACTCAACTGACAGAATTACTAGTTATATCTCTGAACTAGACAACTCTAGCAGCTTTAATTGGGCTCACTGGCTCTAATCTCTTCCCTCGACAATCTATCCTCCACACAGCTGCCAAAATAATCTTTCTAAGACACAAGAATGATCCTGTTGCTCTTCCGTTTAGAAATATTCAGTATTTCCCTGTTGCCCATAGGATGGAGTACAAACTTGTTGGCCTGACATTTAAGACCTTGTCCAGTCTTATTTCACATTACTTCCTCACTATGCACTCTTATTTTTAGTCAATCCAGATAACTAGCTATTTCTTAGGTTTCTAGAAAGTGAATCAAACTTTCCTCTGACCATATGCTTTCCTGCTGCTGCTGAAGGAATATAGCAAGGGACCAGGAAGACCAAATTCCATCTGTGCCAGCACAAGGCAATTTCCACTTTTTGCCCCCAGCCTGGTCTCCTAAAAGTGATGTGGAGAACTCCTGGTGGAAAGAGGAACAATCTTCCTTTTGACCTCATGCTTTCCACCTGCTGTCTGTCCTTTGAAGGGATGGGAAGAGGAAAGTAAATAGGAGCAGGATTTCCTTCTCCAGTTGTCCAGGCTCTACTTTTACCTCCTACTGTCCTGTTTCTTGCCTAATCTCCAGCCTTTGGAGGAATTAAATAATAGTGAAATACAGTATCTCTCTATCTGACTGTATACATTCTATCTCATGATGTACTTGTCTCCAGTCTCCTTTGGGAAACCTTTCACTCAATGATGAACATTCTTACATCTGGTCATAGCCTACACATGCCAGTGATTCTGAATTCCTGTCAGTCATCATGCAAACTCTATTCTCCATCCCTCACCACCTAATTCCTTACTCCTATCTCCTTCAACCCTCCCATCCCAACATTCCAACCAAAAGCCATCCTCCACTTCCACTTCACCCTCTGGAATGCCTGTTCCATAGGCAATAAACATCTCTTCTTCCTAAATCTTTTCCTTCCAACTCTATCTTCTTGTAATCACCAAGATCTGATTCCCTCTTGATGGCTCAGCCTTCTTGCTACCCTTTCCAGGCCCGATTATCCCTTTATTTTCCTTGGCTCAATGGTCGAGGCAAGGAAGTGATATTATTCCTTGTTCTTCATTACCACTTCCAGGTTCCCTCTATATCCACCATTCAGTAAAATCTCCTTTGAGGTTCATGCTATTCATCTCTACCATCCAATTTAAATTCTGGTAGCTGTTATCTATAGACTTCCAGCTGCTAAGAACCAGCATGGTTTAGCGGATAGAGTTAGATTCTGAATCAGAAGAATCTAGCTTTGAATCTTGCCTTTGATTCATATTGCCTATGTGATTCTGGGCAAATCATTTAACCTTTCTGAGACTTTAGACGGTTTTCCAGAACTATAAATTGCCCTATATAAACTATAAACAGGTGCCCATTTGTATTAATAGAAGGAATTCATTGGAAATTCCTTGCCCCTAATGAAATCATAAGCCTAAACCAACCCAACTCAAAGCCTAGAAGAAATCTTAGAAATCATGTAATCCAACCCCTTTATTTTAAAGAAGGGGAAACTGGGATGCAGATTGGAGAAGTGATCAAATAGATAATGAGTGAAACTATTACTTGCCTGGAGTGAATGTCTGAGTACAATAGAAACTTGAGAGAGAAGAAAATCATGACCATAACCAACCTTTTGAGACAGCAACTTTAGGATTCAACTCATGGTCTCTCAAGGGCATCTCAGAGTCAGGAGTTAAGGGTGTGTAGGGGAATGTAGGGGAAAGAATAGAGGATTTTGATTCACAAAGATCTGAATTAGAACTCTAGTTCTATCTTTCTGTATGACCTCTGCAAAATAAAGGGCCTGAATTTTTAGAACCTTCTGTCTTGCAAAAAGATGGTGGATAGTAAATTCAGAACGAAACATATGCTATCAGTCTTGGCCAGTTTGTTGATTTGTTTTGATTGACTAATTATTTGGCATCTAGATGATGTAATGGATAGTGTTGAGCCTGGAGTCAGGAAGCTGTTGTAATTATTGTTGTTCCGCTATTTTTCAGTTGTGTTCAACTCTTCATGAGGTCTTCATGACTTCATTTGAGATTTTTTTGGCAAAGATACTAGAGATTTGCCCTTTCCTTCTCCAGCTCATTTTACAGTTAAGAAAACTGAAGCAAATAGGGTTAAATGACTTGCTCAGAATCATATAGCTGGTAAGTATTTGGGGCCAGATTTGAATTTAGGATGATGAGTCTTTCTGACTCCATGTCCTATACTCTATCCACTGTTTCACCTAGTACCCACAGGAAAATGGCATTTATATGCTATGTAACCCTGGACATTTGCCTCCACATACCTCAGTTTCCTTATCTGTAAAATGGAGACAATAATATCACATACCTCTCAGGGTTATTGTAAAGATCAAATGAGATGATAATTGTAAAGTGTTTAGGACATCTAATAAACACTATGTAAATGTTAGCTTTTATTATCTGTTACAAAGAGAAGTTTCTTTAATGGGAATCATTGGGAAATAATTTTTTTTTAAAAAAGGAAAAGAGCATTGAAGAAACTTTTTTAAGTTAAAAAAATATGAAGGGGTATAAATATCTGACCAGCTCAAAACCCCTCTGCAATCTTATAGTGTTGATGCCCTTAGGGACACTAGAAATAGCTTTTGGAGAAGGGGGCCAGAATAGAATTAGGGATTTGGGTCCCTTCTCTATACTTTCAACTCTAATATTCCTGGCTCCCTGCCTGCTTCCTTCTACACCACCGTTTCTCTGTCCCCCTCCTCTCTTCTTTTCATCTCCCCTGGTCCTCTTCCAAGAACTGTGCCTAGTCCCCCAGGTCCAACTGCTCCAAACCATAATGCCACCCCTCTTCTAACTAGGTCAGATCTCTGCCCCGAGCTCTGAGACAGGAAGGGAATGGGGAGGCAACAAGGGGATGTGGGGAAATGAACTGAAATCCAATGAGTGCCCCCTGCTGCCTTGGGATACCTCCATCTATGCCCATTCCTTGGTCAGTGTTCCACCCACCCACAAATCCTTGGTGAGATCCTAAGCATTTATAAGAGAGACATTATCAATTAGGTCAGTATCCTCACCCCCACCCTCTGCTCATTATCTGAAAACTGTTACAGTCTAATGTTCAGAGTCCTCTGGGTGCAAGGCATCTGTGTGTGTGTGTGTGTGTGTGTGTATGCGGTCTTGTCTGTTGTTCCATTTCTGGCACATGCTGTTTTCTCCTCCCTTCTTCCATAGCATCCTCCCTTTTCTCTCCTTTTATCTGAGTCCTTCTCACTCTTTGGAGTTTGGTTCTAATCCCACCAACTCCTTGAAACCTTCTCTGATTGCCTCAGCTGAAAGGAATCTTTCCCTATTCTGAGCTACTAGAGCACAGACTGGCTGTATCACTTGCTGGATGTTTAACATGTTTTGGGTGATTTGCCATGTTTTTATCTATTGAAGTGTTGTATCCTTAGATGGATTAAAAGCTCCTTGAGAGCAGGAACTATGTTATATTTCTTGCATCCTTGTCCATGATAAATATTCAGGAAGAGCTCTCCATTCTAGTTTCAACTTTTTTATTGATTAGTTGACTGATCTTGACCTTTTACCTCTTGGCTTAGCTTCTCTTCAATATGACTCTTTTACATAGACCTGTAAAATGAGAAAAATATCTCTGTCTCTGACTGCCTCACAAGGATTTTTGAACATAAAATGAAATAGAGGACGTGGAAGTGCTTTGTGAACCATAAAGTATTTTATAAAATGGAATTGTTGTGATTATATTTTGGTGATAATAATAAGCAAAGTAAATATAGTATAATACTTGGAGTTATAATGACTTGGATTCACCATTGTGAGACCCTGGGTAGTCATATAACTTCTCTGTGTCTCACACAATCAACTAACTCCTTAGCATAGGTCTGTCCTTTGTAAGAGAATTCCCACCCTAGAATCCCTTCCATTCCCACTTGGATGAAATCACCTTTTCTCCTGTTTAAGTTATATGTCTCTTTGTGACCCCATTTGGGGTTTTCTTGGTGAAAGTACTGGAGTGATTTGCCATTTCCTTCTCCAGATCACTTTATAAATGAAGAAACTGAGGCAAACAGGGTTAAGTGACTTGTCCAGAGTCTTATAACTAACAAGTGTTTGAGTCTGAATTTGAATTCAAGCCTGGTACTCCATCCTCTGCACCACTATGTCTTTCCTTTCCTAAATCCTGTATCTGATTTTTAAAAAATTTTAAATATGGTAATATAGCATTTCAATGAGAATAATGCCTTTTCTTCCTTGAGTATTCTTGAATGCCTTGCCCCCTGACTTTGTTGCCACTCATATCTTGTCAAACCCTAATTCTGAAATAGTCCTCCTAGCTATCTCTTTAATTCCTATTCATGTGTGACTGATGGAGCTGGAGAAGTCACAAACATGACTGAACCCACTACAATCTCAACTGGGCCCTCACAGCAGCAAGATAATTCTTTTACTCTCCTTATACTTTTCGAAAAAAGAAAAAAATAAGGCCATTTGCCCTGACCTCCCTCTTCTCTACATCTTAATCCCTCTTGACATCATCCCACCTTCTCTCTTCCTTTCTCCTTTCTCTGATGAAGAGGTGATCTTTCTCCTTTGCCAAGGCCAGTCCTTCTACAACTACTCTAGATTCCAATTTCTTCATTCTCCAGCAGATTACCCCCAATATCACCTTCTTTTTTTCTAATCTTCAGCAACTTCCTATCTATTGGTTTCTTCTCTGCTACCAATAAATATGCCTACTTATCTGCCTGCTCCTTCTCAGTCTCTTTTACTATTTCATCCTCTACTTCGTGCCCATTCTGAGTGTTTTACCAGGTTCTATCCTATGTCCTCTTGTGTTCTCTTTACACTTTCTCACTTGGTGACTTCATCAGCTCCCATGGGTTTAATCATTATTTCTGTGCAGAAAATTCTCAGATCCCTGTACCCAACCAGTATCTCTTTCTTGAGTCCTAGTTATACATAAACAACTACCCATTGTTGGATATGTGTGTCCCAGAGATGCCTCAAATGCAACATGATCAAAAATGAACTTATTGTCTTTCCCTTAAAATTCACTCTTTTCCTAATTTTTCTCTTTTTGTTGAGGGCACCAGTATCCTTCCCCTTATCCAGGTTTATAATTTCACTATCTTCCTCCACTTTTTTTCCTCCTTCACTCAATATATCTAATGAGTTGCCAAATCTTGTCAATTCTACCTCCACAATATCACTCAAGTCCGACCACTTACAACCACCTCCTTAATTAAGGCTATCATCACAGGGACTATTGAAATAGCCATTCAATTGATCTTTCTTCCTCCATCCAATTGATCTTTTTTCCTCAAGTCCCTTCCTTCTCCACTCCATCCTCCATCCAGCAACCAAAAAACGATATTCCCAAAGTACAGGTCTGAACATGCCACATTCCTGCTCTACTTGATCCCTATTATTTTTAAGGTCAGTTACAAATTCCTTTGTTCAACATTTAAGTTGTTTCACTGGCTCCAACATTTCACTCCTTCATGAGTTGTAATCAATTAGATTTCTTTTATGTGTCTTAAGGAGCAAAAGTAAAATAAATAAATAAGGATTTTGTTGCTGCTGCTGGGTTGTTTTAGTCAAGTCCAACTCTTTGTGACCCCATTTTAGAGTTTTTTGGCAAAGAAACTGGAATGATTTGCGATTTCTTTCTCTAGTTCATTTTTCAGCTGAGGAAACTGAGGCAAGATGTGTCCAGAATTATACAGCTGGTAAGTGACTGAGGCCAAATTTGAACTCACGAAGATGAGTATTCTCAAGTCCACTGCACCACCTAGATGCCTAAAAAGTATTTATTAAATGTCTTCTATATGCTAAGCACTGTGAAAAGTGCTTTACAAATACTATCTCATTTAATCTTCACAATAACTCCATCTCCCATTTCCTGTCTCTATATCTTTGTACAGACCCATATTTGCAATGAATGAATGGATGAAGCACTTATTAGCATTTACTATGTGTGTGCTAAGCATTAGGGACACAAATAGAAAAGTGAGACACTGTTTGCCTTCAAGGAGCTCACAGAGGAGACAACACATATGGAAAGTTTCAACTGCAAGTCATTTAGAAAGATCTCATGGTCCTTTGGGTACAAAGCAGATGTTAATGCCTCCTTGTGTTGTGGGGTTTTTTTACTAGTATTTTGTTTTTCCAAATACCTGCAAAGATAGTTTTCAACATTCATCTTTGCAAAACCTTGTGTTCCAAATTCTCTCCCCTCCTCCCCCCGCTCCTTCCCTCTCTGCATCCCCAAGACAGCAAGCAATCCAATATAGGTTAAACAAGTGCAATTCCTCTAAAAATATTTCCATATTTATCATGCTGCACAGGAAAAATCAGATCAAAAGGAAAAAAAATTAGAAAGAAAAAAAACAAGAAAACAAATAACAATAAGGAGAAAAAAAGATGAAAATGCTATGTTTTGAACCATATACAGTCTCCATAATTCTCTCTCTGTTTGCAGATAGTACTTTCCATCACAAGTCTATTGAAATTGTCTTGGATCACCTCATTGTTGAAAAGAAATCCCTCCTTGTTAATGCCTTTTATCCTGAAGCAATAATTTCGATTTCTGATCTTAAACCATTTGACAGTGCCAAGGACTTTAGTGACAAAAGCTCTCTTTCCTGGGTCTTCAGTAGCTGTGGCTGCAGTACCTGCAGGAGCATGATCAGGCTGCATTTCCACAGGAGCTGCTTACCAGTATGATGGCTGGACTAGAAGCATTACTATACTTATATTCATTGGGGTCTGATGGGAGATGTGATCAAATTGGTAGTGTCAGCCTGGCACATTCCACCTCCTGTCTTTCCCTTAGAAGGTCCTATTGCTTCAGCCTTATCTGCATTTGCTAGCTTCCCTAGTTTCCTTTAGAGCTCAGTTCAAGCACCACATTCTATATGAGGCCTTCTCTGTTCTCTCCCCACCTACCACCTATCTTTCAGGGTTGTTGTGAAGAACAAATGAGATAGTATTTGTAGGTACTTAGAACAGTGTCTGGTACACAGTAGGCACTTAATGTTTGTACCCTTCCTTTCTTTGCATTTAGTAAGTGCTTAAAAACTGTTTGCTGACATTGTTGGTATAATTGTGAAACTATCCAACCATTCTGGAGAGCAATTTGGAACTATGCCTAGGGCTACAAAAACTATGCAAACACCCTTTGATGCAGCAGTTTCTCTATTGGGTCTATATCCCAAAGAGATCATAAAAGAGGGGAAAGGACCCACATGCACAAAAATATAGCAGCCTTTTTTGTATTGTCAAGGAACTGGAAATTGAGTAGATGCCCATCAGTTGGGGAATGGCTAAATAAGTTGTGATATATGAATGTAATGGAATGTTATTGTTCTATAAGAAATGATGAGCAGACTGATTTCAGAAAAACCTGGAAAGATTTACATGAACTGATACTGAGTAAAGTGAGTCGAACCAAGAGAACATTGTACATAGTAACAAGATTATGTGATGATCAACTGTGATGGACTTGGTTCTTTTCAACAATGCAATGATTCAAGGCAATTCCAATGGACTTGGGATAAAAAGTACCATCCACTTCCAAAGAGAGAACTATGGAGACTGAATGTAATTCAAAGTATAATATTTTCACTTTTTGGTGTTGTTATTGTTTGTTTGATTGTTTGTTTTTTCCTTTCTTGTGTTTTTTTTCCCCTTTTGATTGATTTTTCTTGTGCAACCTAATGAATATGGAAATATGTTTAAAAGAATTGCATATATTTAACCTGTTTCAGATTGCTTGCTACCTTGGGAAGGGGGCAAGGAAGGGAAGGAGAGAAAAAAA
>JAJPUD010005535.1:132496-156050 GCA_023553655.1 Myrmecobius fasciatus | reverse complement strand
AAAAGAACAATTCTTATTCATAAAATGTTTGCCTCAGGAAATGTCATTGAAACTCAGATGGCTCCCTAGAGTCTTTTTAAGTGGTTTTAAGTGGTTCATTTCCATTGGTGGAGAAATGTAGAGGGCCAATATTGAATAAGTCCATGAATGGCAAGAGTCCAGTCCAGGTATTGGTTGGGAGCTGCTCTCTGCTAGGGCTAGCCATTCAAACTATTGGCTCTCCATCTCCCTTAACAACTTTTGAAAGACATACTCAGTATAGTTTTGATGGAGAATGCATGTGAAAGGAACAGGGCATCACAACTATGTGATTTACAACTCTGATTTGACAAATGGCTTGCTATTGATAATTTTTGTTATTGACAGCCCTGTTATGATAAATATCTTGTTGTTGATACTTAAGGTGAATTTAAATGTCAAAATATGATCTATGAATTAACCCTAGAAGGCATATAGTGTCACCTGGAGGTAAATGGTATTAATGTAACATAAAGAGTATATCAAGTCTGGTGCTCAGATTAATAGAGATTGCAAAGCATATCTTCTGCCTGGTCTCAGATATTCATCCATACTCTTGGTCTTCAGTGGAACTGGAGTTCAACATAGAAAGCTTTTAAATCTGGACAGGCAAAATAATATCATTGCTTCATATTCCTAATAGTATGAAATAAGATAAGTTTTAATAATAGTAATATAGTATGATATGATAATATGCATATATGATATAAAAGATAAATCACAATAATAGAATGTATATTATTTCATAGTTTATATCCATTCTTTTATTTGACTAAACCTTTTAATATACCAAAGCAAACACTTTGGCACCTACTAAACATCAAATGGTTATCCTAATCTCCTCAACCAGTTTGCAAGCTGTGCATGGACAAATCAAATATATGCTGAAGCTTAATCCTATCGACATCAATGGGATTTCTCCAACAGAAATCATCAATGTTTCAGGCCACAGGGAAACAAATACTGCTAACCCTTATACATTATTGAGTTCGCTAGTGCTCTTTCTCCCTTTATGTTTTGCTGCTTCCTATGAAGCCCAGAGTTGCACGTAACAAAAGTAGAATATCTAACACTTTCAATGTGGGTAAGCATTCTCTGTAACATGACTTTGCAAGTCAGGTTTTGAAACATTTTCCTGGAAGGCAAACAAAATTTTCAGTTAAAGAGTGTAAACGACATCCTCCATTTATCCCACATGTGGTATAAACCTGCAAACCACTAGAGCTGCTAAAATCTCAAAATATATTAAAGAAGATAGTAACCTTAAAGGAAAAGTTAAAAAAAAAATACAGAATTCTCTTATTCCCTGGAAGTTTCATAATCTTAACCCCTTAACACATTTTGATTCAACTATGAATATTGAATCATATTGATATGGGCTCTTTCTACAATGGTACGTCTTGCAACCCATTCATCTGTGCCTTCTCATCTTGTACAATTCTTGTGATTGTCATACACTAGATCTTCTAAGATCATGTCTATTCCAGTTTTGTCACTCAGTTACTAAAAATGTTCCTTTCTAATTTCAGGACTGGCACATTTTAGCTGAATTGGTCCACAGTGGATGAGTGGAATTTATCCAGGGAATTTTGACTTATCTCTAACCTACCCAGCCCCCATAAAGATCCATCACTATGTTAGGGAACTTCCTCTAACTCTCTAATCTCACCTTCTTCATCTTCACTCATTCAAACTACTTGCTGTCTTCAAATTCCAGGTAATATAATCTCATTCAAGAAGCCATTCTTGGGGCAGCTAGGTGGCGCAGTGGATAGAGCACCAGCCCTGAGGTCAAGAAAACCTAAGTTCAAATCTGGCCTCAGACACTTAATATTACCTAGCTGTGTGACCCTGGGCAAGTCACTTAACCCCAATTGCCTCAGCATAAAATTTCTTGATTTTCCCTGACCCCCACCAAACTAACCAAAGATTGCACATATTTGCAAATATATATCTATAAATATGTGTATATGATGAATATCTATATGTATGTATGCACACACATATTTAACTATATTAAACTAAACTATAAAACTATATATGTAAACTATATAACTATATAAAACATATATTTATCACTATGTTAAACTAAACTATATGCCTATGTGAAAATCACATCTTGTTCTTATCCCCTTGATCGCCAACCTTTTCTAGGTAGTAAATTTATAAGTACCTAGAATGTGATCAACCATTCTGGAGGGCAATTTGGAGCTATGTCAAAAGGGCTATGACACTGTGCATACCCTTTGACCCAGTAGTGCCATTACTGGGTCTGTAACCCAAGGAAATCTTAAAGGGAGGAAAAGCACCCACATGTGCAAAAATGTTTATAGTAGCTCTTTTTGTGGGGGCAAACATTTAGAAAATAACTAGATTATCATCAATTGGGAAACAGCAAAACAAGCTGTGATATATGAAGATAATAGAATATTATCTTTTATAAAAAATTGATGAACAACCTGATTTAAGAAAGGCCTGGAAAGATTTGCCCAAACTGATACTGAGTAAAACAAGTAGAACCAGCAATACACAATAATAGCAAGATTGCAAAAAAACTTGATTCTTTTCAGAAGTCCAAAGATTTGAGGCAATTCCCATAAATTTTGGATGGGAAATGCCATCTATATCTAGAGAGAAATCTATGCAGAATAAATTTAAATCAACACATTATGTTCACTTTTTTCTTTTTCTTCTGTTTTTTTTTTTCTCTTGGTTTTCCCTTTTCTTCTGATTTTTCTCTCCCAACATGATTCATAGAGAAATGCATATTTAAAAAAGTAATGTACATGTATAAATGGAAAAAAGAAAACAATAATAAAAAAAAATTTAAAAATCAGTACCTAGAATAAAATAACAGGAGCAGGAAATGTATGAAGAAGAATCCAGAAGTTACAAACTTTCCCCATGTATTAAGGGAACATAATAGTTACCTAAAAACATCCTTATAATTTAAGGGAACATACTAGTCAAGGGAAATTGTTTCATAAATTAACTAAGACAATATTCTGAGATTATATGCTAAATTGAAGGGAATATTGATTGAACTTACAATAAAAACCCTTGATTCTGCTGCCTGCCTGTGGTATATGAGCCTCAGATAAACTCCAGACATTTGCCATAAAACCAGCAGAATACCAGCATACATTATGCCAATGTACTACCAAATAGATGTTGATACCTTTGAAATAATGTGGATATATTGATTGATTAACAAATAAAAGTTATTCTGTTCCCTACCAATACTCAATAAAAAGTAGAACTCAAACTCTTCCCCAAACGAGCATATTTTGCTTCAGGATAACATCGTTTGAGTAGTCCCAACTCCAGACCATGATAGGTGACTCTCCTCCCCTCATGCTCCTCCTCATTCTCTTGATCTGCTACCTGTCTCTCTTTACCAGCCCCAAAATGGCCCCATACTATTTTCTTCTTCACACCTATAACATTAGTCTCTATACTGTCTTGTTGATTATCTTGGTATTCTTTGAGTCTTATTAAGATGTGATTAAAGCATGAATCCTCACTTATTGTCATCATGTTCTTTCCCAATAAGTATACAAAAAAACATAAATGTCTTCCACCAACTCAATCCAGAGGGATTCTTTGGTGATCCCATTCCCTTTGTCACAATGACTAATTCCATAAATTAATTGGCAATTTAATCTCTCATGCATTCACTTGTCTAAGTACTATTATACCTTCCTAGTAAAATGTGAGCTTCTTAATGCCAGGAAAAGCATCACTTTATCTTTTGTAATGCCATTTTTTATTACTGTGTTTAGAACATACATGTCCCTTAGAGAATGCTTACTGTTTTTGTTTCTATGGTTGATTTGTGAATGTAGAATGTAGGCAGTCATCCCCATCTCTTATTGCATAACCTTCCTACTTCTATTTTTCTTCATGTGTCTAATCTAATATCTAATCTGCTGCTAATAGCCTCCCATAACTTCACCCTCAGAGATTTTTACTGGTAAGATGTTAAAGCTTTGTTCATTTCCCCCATTAATCTTTCCCTTGTCTTTGGAATGACTCACAAATTTAATCCATTAGAGATTGTGGTTTCCATGACTCAGTCATACTACATTGGTGGAAGAGTATTATTATTTTAAAAGATAGATGTTCATGGTCCATAAAAAGTTTGAGACCCTAAGAATAACTATGAATCAAAGGATAGAAAGGTAGATAAAAATTACTGAAGAGAAAGCAAATGGTATAGTGGCTAAACTGCTGCATCCCAAGAAAGGAAGACACAGATCCCTAGTTCAAACCTGGTCTCAGAAACATTAGCTATGTGACCTGAGTAAAGGCACTTAACATTGTTTGCCTCAGTTTCCTCATCTGTAAAATGAAATAGAGAAAAACATGGCTAGCCATTTAAGAGGTTTTTCCAAGAAAACTCCAAATTGTGTCACAAGAACTTGGATGTGACTGAAACAAATTAATAACAGCAATGTTGGGTCAGAAACACCAGTAGCTCATGTTCTGCCTCTAAAACTGACTGTTAGTCTCACCTTGGACATATTACTTTATCTTTCACTGCCTCTAAGCAATTCTCCAAGATTTTAATGGGAGAGGAGGTACTCACCTGAATTAGTAAAGAGGTGCTACTCAAAGATAATTCCTTACACTGATGAAGTCATAGGTTTAGGCCAAAATAAAAAATTGACTTCAAAACCAGGAAGATCTGGGATTTCATCTTAATTCTGGCATACGCTATTTGTGTAATTCTGGGCCAATTCTTTTTCAGTGTTCCTATACAACTCTCTTTAGATAAAATTTATAGGTGGATAAATTCTGCATGGGGAGAAGTTTCCTCATTCGGGAAGCTTCTATATCCATGAAATAACCACCCTATTCCCTAATTCTTTTCTGGCATTTATAATTGAATGCAAAGTCTCTAAATCTGGTCCAATGGTACGATCAAATATTATAGAAGCTGAAAATGGACAGTGGATGTTGCTCAGAATTTAACAAGAGAAGTTGAGATTAAATAACTTTTGCAAAATTACATCTCACTTTTAATCAATTGACATTTCCCCAATCCCAGTAAATTCCCTGCACACGATTCAGCAGAGTGTCCCATTTCCATTTTCAAAAATTATATGGAGCAGGTCTCTCAATTTTATGCCTTAGGGTCCAACTAAGTATAAAGGTGAATGAATTTGGTCAATCACATTGTCTCCCAATTTACTGATAAATGGAGGCTATTGAAAATATTGTATGTATATGTGTATATATATATGTGTGTGTGCATGTGCATGTATGAGTGTGTGTATGTATATAATCTGTAATGGAGAAAGAAAGAAAAGGAAAAAAGAAAGAAAAGGAAAAAAGAGAAAAAAAGAAGGAAGAAAGGAAGAAAGAAAAAGTAAGGGAAGAAAAGAAAAGAAAAAGGAAAGAAGCAAGGAAAGAAGGAGAGAGAAGAAAGGAAGGAGAGAAAAGAAAGAAAAAGAAGAAGGAAAGAAGTATTTTTTAAATGCTGCTATCTCCCTCAATGTACTGAAAAGCTAAATAACAGAGAGTTTAAATGAGTGGCCTAGGGTCACACAGCTCATTCACATCCATCCTGACTTGATTCTATCATTATTCCTTTTTTGTAGAATATCATTGGGAGACAGCTAGTAAATGAAGTACACTTTTCAGTTTGCTTTTTCCTCTTCAGTTTTCTGTTGAAAAGTTACATTAAAAAGTTATATTCTCTACAAGAAAATCTAGTTCCTTTCAAGAAGATGATCTATAGATATTTCAGGCAGTTAGGGAATAACTAAGGGAAGTCATTATTTGCTAAATAAAATATTGATCAGGAAGGAGGTGAGAATTTTTGAAACATTCTCAAAAAGAGAAAAAATGGTAAATAAAGATTAATACACACACACACACACACACACACACACACACACACACACACACCAGAAGGATATGAGGATATGGGGCATGAGAGTTCACAGTGTTTTATACTTTCCCAACATAGACAACTGTCTGGCTTTTCTCGTGAGAAGGCAAGAGAATAAAACAGAAAACAAAGAGAGGGAAGAGATAAGAACACTCCAGAGCTTTCTCTTCTCCGTAAAAGCCTCTGCTTCATTCTAGCTCTTTAGCTTTCTGATCCAGCATCTTCTACCTTTGATGGCTGGGACCACTTAACCTATGCCTGTGAGGTTAAGCCTCTGGAACAATCCACTCTGAAGTCAGGAGAATAGTGGAAATGTTAGGCCAGCAATTCAGCAGCTTCCAATTTTATTCTAACTTTTTTATTTGTATTGCCAGAAGTCCTGTCTATTGTGAACCTTTCTGGACCCCTGGATCTCCCCATGAGCTTACCACTGTGACTACCTGTGTGAGATTAACATACTCATCTCTTGAATTTCTCCCCAAGGATCTGTGCTGTATTAATGGGTGCGATTTTCATTTGGCTCATTATATACAGCCCATCTTAACCTTCTATCACAATCTAAGACATGTCTGTCTTGTTGCCATTGGCTTTTTTTGCCAAATCCTCCCTGCCTATTTTCCCTCAAACTGTAGCTCCAGCTCCAGAGCCATAATCAAATGCATACTGCCAATGTACTCAAAAGAGCATGTTCAAATATCAATTTCTTTCCTGATTTTCCCTACTACTTCCTCACTCAATTGTCCTCTGACCAACAATGTGTGTGGTCTCCCTCTATCAGGAAATAGGCTTCATGAGACCAGGAAGTGACTTATTTTCATATATTTATCTCCAATGCTTGGTGCAATGTTTAACATATAGTAAGCACTTAGTCTTTTACAATTGCTATGTGTATAATTTAAGACTTCTAATCAACATCCCTCAAAATCTGAATTGGAATGGATATGGAACCTTAAAAAAAGTGTTGGTTTGGGAGTCTGAAACCTTGGATTCAAATTCTGGCTGTCACTTTCTCTTTGTATCATCTTGGGCAGCTGATTTAACATCTCCAGGCCTCAGTTTCCTTAAATATAAAGTTTAGGGGTTAATAATAATAATTAAAATAAGAATATTTATTTAGTGCTTAATATTAGCAAAACACTCTGTAAAACCCTTTTCAATTCCTATCTCATTTCATTCTCATGACAGCCCTGGGAAGTAGATATTATTATTATTATTTCCATGTTACAGATCAGAAAACTGAAGTAAATAGAGAGTAAAAAGGACATGCTCAAGGACGTAGTTTTGAACCTAAGTGTTCTTTATGCCAGGTAAGGTGTTATACAGACTGTGCCATCTAGTTCCCTCAAGTTCACATCAAAAAAGCTTTAAGGGATATTATCCCAGAGCCCATATAGTCAATCCCCTTTCATTGAAAACTTGAAAAAAAAATTCATACCAGGGAAATAAATATAGGGCTAGGGTTTCTTTACTAAAGAGAGCTGATGAATGAGGGGGTTTAATGCCTTTTCTGAATCTTAAAGATTCCAAGCAGTTCTCAGAATAGTGGTTTTTCAAATGGGGTCTAGAGAACAGGGTGGATTATCAAAACTATTTCAGGGGATCCAGAAGGTCAAAAGTATTGCATCATAATATGAAGATATTTGCACTTCAATATGGTAAATATTGATATAACCTACATTCAAAAAATAAAAATAAAAATCTTGGCTTGTGGGTAGGGAGCCAACCCCTTTTAAGAGTTTTAAGATGTCCATTCTGTAAGAGAACAAATGATTCTCTATAGTGAGAGAGCAAATATGTGTCAGAGACAGGGCATGAGCCCTGGTCTTGAGATCAGGCCTCAAGTTCTTTTCCTCCTAAACAGGATCTTGATAGTTTTTTCTGTCTTTCAATCGATATGACAAAATAATTATTTTCTTAACATATTAATACCCAATTTTATATATGGGACCAAAAGATCCTTTTTTTGATGGCTTATTCAAAACCCAGTCTCTCAAGAACATTTCTAACTGTAAAAAATTACCTCACTCAAATCATCTTAAATAGGTAGGATTTTTATTATAGCCTCACCATAGTTCTACTTTGGTGGAAAATGGATCCTTTTGTATAGATTGCTGGAGATGGGATGATCTGGGAAAAAGCTAAGTCACATCCCACAGTCCCTCATTAGAAAAAGACCATCTCTCATTATGATATTCATTATCTCATTAATTGTTATCCCATCAGAATGGATTTTCACTCTCAAGGACATCCCCTTTTTCAATGTTATTTAAATATTTCAGTGACCTCTATATAGGATCTTTGGTTATTGAACCCCACTAACTATAATAGCCTAACTCACAAATTGATGATTGTCTATTTTCTAGAACCAGGGAAAACATACCATTAAGCAATTGATGTACTATAATGATAAACTTTGGATAGCCAAATTTTGGCATAATTTTCCACAAACCCTTGAAACTGACAATATCAAAAGCCTTGGTCAGATCTACACATGTTGTATACAGACTTCTGTTCTGCTCTTGGCATTTCTCTTAGAGTTATCAAGCAGTAAACACCCTATCATCTGTTCCTTGATTCCTTTTCCAGCCACACTAACTCTCAGGTAGATGACTTTTTTCCAGGTGTAGGGTCAGCCTATTAAGGAGGATTCTGGAAAGAATCTTGCCTGCAATGTCTGAGAGAATCCCCCTGCCATGATTGTCATAGGAAAATATATCCCTTTTACCTTTATAAAGATGGACCACAGAGGCATCCTTGGACTTCTAGGACAAACTTCCTCTTTCCATATAATTTGTAAAATTTCAGTCAGCTTTTGTATGAATGCTGGATCACCTCCCCCCTTGTAAATTTTCATTGAGAATAAAATGAGGGCCCAGTGATTTACCACTCCCAGTCAACAATGTAGTGAAACAAGACTGTGTGCATGCTCCCATATTTTGTAGCATTATGCTTTTAGCCATGTTATCAAACATGTTTAATGAGGAAAAACATGGAATCAAAGTCAGCTACTGGACTGATGAATGGTAAATTAACTATTATTTGACCAGAAAATCTGTATCCCAAACTTCTTATTAGTTTTACTTATGATCTCTTCTCTAGAGATTTTAAAATCAAGAACTCAGATCATTTGTTAGGAAGGATAGGCATCAGAATAAAAAGTTTATGGGATGGAACCATGGACATCAATTTATCCAATTATTTCACTCGGTCATATTTATAACATATTTATTAAACACATATTTATTAGTATATATTTATTAGGCACCTCTATTTGCCAAGCACTGTGTCCTAAATGGTGTGGACACAAAAAGAGACAAAAGACAGTCTGTCCCCAAAGAGCTTTCATTTCATTTATTCATTTATTTGCTGAGGCAATTGGGGTTAAGTGACTTGCTTAGTTACACAGTTAGGAAGTGTTAAGTATCTTAAACCAGATGTGAACTCAGGTCCTCCTAACTTCAGGGCTGGTGCTCTATCTACTGTGCCACCTAATTGCCCCAAGCTTTCAGTTTAATGAGGGAAATACAATATAAATACATTCAAAGCAAGCTATATAATCAATCAATCAATAAGCATTTCTTAGGGGCCTATTATCTGTCAGACACTATACTAAGTCCTGGGGATAAAAAAGAAGCAAATGACAGTCTTTAATATTCAAAGAACTTACAATCTAATTATATGTATGTATGTATATATATATAATGATAAATATACATATATATTATATATACATATATATATGATGATAAACATACATATGAAGAATGAAATAATTAAAAGAGGGAAAGCACCAGAATTAAGAGAAACTGATGAAGTCCTCGTGTAGAAAGTGTGATTTTAGTAGATACTTTGAGAAGTCAATAGCAAGAGCAGAGAAGGGAAGACATTTCAGGCATTGGAGATAGTTATGAATGAGAAAGGTTAGGGAAACATGAATGAATTATTCATAAAGAGAATCAGCAAACAGAATTAAAACTCCGGTCCTCTGATGTTAAATCCATTGTTCTATTCACATGAAGGTACCTCTTAGATAAGTAGGTGCTGCCTCCAATGACTCCCTTTAAAATCTGCAATTCTACTAGAAGATTATTTGTTTGGGGTTTTATTTATTTTGCTATTGTTGTTATTATTTATGTGTTGCTCATTTTTTATTCCCAAGAGTGAATGTTTCCAAGGTAAGGACTGAATGATATTCTGTTCAAGATATTCCCTGTCCTGGATTATTCCTTGCAGAGAATGAATTGTATATGGTTCTGTGATGATTGCATTCCTATCCACTCTCACACCCCATCCTTTGTCTGCCCATCTAAAAAGATATGGAGAATCTCTGCAAAATTCCTGCAAATGCATTCAGCCTGCTTTTGTAGAGGAAAGCAAAAAAAAAAAAATCAAAGATATTATTAAATAAATAACTAGTGTGAACAACAGAAAGATTAACCTAAGACTCTTAAAACCATTCTTTCCCAAAAATTAAGTGCTAATTATAAATTACTTGTATTTTTAAATAACTTCAAAATACTTCTGACAGAACATTTTGACCCTTGCCATTGTCCAGAAGGTGGCCATATGAACCTTAAAGCAGAAAAATTATGTAATTCTAACTGATTTCCTCAATTTAATCTGATCTCATTGCTCCATCTGGCCTTCTTGTTGGGTAAGGAGTGGAATCTATAAGGCTTTATTGGACTGAAAAATCTTTGAGTCATGAATAATAAGATCACAAGTGAACACAAAGTAACGGAAAAGAGATAAAAAGACCTAGAAAAATTAAGATTAAAAAATCAATGAAGGAATAAAAAAGAGCAAAGTAGAGAGCCACAGGACATAGGAAAATGATAGGGCAAGAAATGGAGGGAGACAGAGAGACATAGACAAGGTGGAAAATGATTTATGACTCATCCATTTGTGACCTTCCATTTCTAATTTCTAACTTTTCTCATGCTATACTTTTTGAGTATCTATGTGTTGGTATCCACTGATGACTGAAATCAATTTTCATCTCCATATGTTATATTCTTAGTGTTGGACCTGAAGTCAGGAAGACTTAATTTTGTAAGTTCAAATATGGTCTCAGGCAAAGTGTGACCCCATGCAAATCATTTCACCATGTTTACATCAGTTTCCTCATCTGTAAAATGATCTGGAGAAGAAAATAGCCAAGTATTCCAGTATTTTGGACAAAAAAAAATCTTCAAAATGTCTTTCAAAGGGCAAGATATAAATGAGCAAAAGAGTCATTTATTTAAATATATAAAGAAGGTAGGAAAAAAAAGCATTTATTACTATGGGTTAGACATTGTACAATATGATTTATACAAATCATCTCATACAATCCTAGTAAAAATCCTGATCAATAGCTGTTATTACCACCTTCATGTTACAGGTGAGGAAACTGAGTCAGACAGCAATGAAGTGATTTGCCACAGATTACAGTCAGTTTGAAGTCAGACCTTGTTGAGTCTGAGATCAATGCTCTATCTGCTGGACCACTTAGTTCCATTCAGGAATGCTCAACAAGACATCATAGGTCATGTAGTCTAGAGCCCTCTTTGTACAGATGAATAAACTGGGGAGCAGAGAGGTGACATGATAGTCCAGTGTCACCCTAAGAAATGGGTTGTTCTGTCTCTATGTTCAAGAATGACTAGCATCATTTTATAACAAATATACATGTTCATACACATACAGGTATGTGTATGTATAGGTATATATGTGTATGTGAATATGTACATATATATACATGTATATATATAAACACATATACACAATTATATGCAAACAGGGGTGTATTGCTATATATACAATAATACACATATACATACAACCATAAGTCTATATGACATACACATATATGTATCTATGTGTGTGTGTGTGTGTGTGTGTATATTGGAAAGCCAATGCTGGAACATCTTGTGAATTTTAAAAATTTTTTAAGTCTCCTTTCCTCCCTCCTTCCCAAGATACTGAATACATGTTAGAATTGAACAATCTTAACACAAAGAACAATTTAAACATGAATAGGCTTGTAGAAATCATCTTTTTTTTGTAAAGTAGTCCTTGAAAATAATAACAATTTTAAGGGTGATTTTAAGTAGATAATTTATGTAGGATTTGGGCTAAATATTGGTAGCAGAGATTTTTCACACTCAATTAGTAAACAGAATCAATGAGCATATAACAGGACAATTAGAATAGATAAGAATAAACTGTTTTCAAGAGATATGTGAATATAATTGTTTTCACATTGGTGCTATGTTAGGAGCTAAAGTATGATGGCCCCTTATTAATTTTCATAATATAATATTTTATTTCCCCCAATTACATATAAAAATTACTCTACATTTTTTAAATTTTGAGTTCTAAATCCTTTCCTCCCCTCATTGCAAAGGAAACAATTTAATATACATTATATCCATGCAGTCATGTGAAATACATTATCATGTAAAACAGATTAAAAAATAAAGAAAAAATATCACAGCAACAAGATTATGTGATGATCAACTGTGATGGACATGGCTCTTTTCAACAAAGAGGTGATTCAGACCAATTCCAATAGACATGTGATGGAGAGAACCATTTGCATCCAGAGAGAGGACTCTTGGTGATGTATATCATGACATAATATTTTCCATAGTATTTCTCTGTTTTGTTTGCTTTTTTATTTTCTCATTTTTTTCCTTCTGATCTTATTTTTCTTGTGCAGCATGATTATTGTGGAAATATATATAGAAGAATTGCCCATGTTTAACATAGATTAAATTGCTTGCTGTCTGGGAGAAGGAAGGGAGAAAAATTTGGAACACAAGGTTTTACAAGGGTGACAGCAATTAATCTAATATATGTTTGAATAGAGGAATAACATGGTCAGATTTGTATTTTTAATAAGCAAAAAAGCAGTGGACGTTTTTGTCTCGATTATTTTGCTTTTTATTCTGTAAATCAGCGTTTTTGAAGCAGTGATGAGACCATTATCCTTTTAATTAAAAGCTAAGTAAGATCTCAGAATAAAGTTCACACTTATTGCAATGGCCAATAATATTTGCTGTTATTCTGTCAGATCACTGTTTTCTCTAGCTGATTATAGTCTAATTACATTAACTCAAGAAATAAGTCAATGTTCCTGAAACTTCCAGGAATTCCCCAACAGGTCATGTATTTCATTACATTGACTGAAAATTTCTGTTGTTAGATGAGCTTAATATTTGTTTTTCTTTCTCTCCCTTCCCCACCACAGAACAGTTAATAGGTGCAAGGTAGGGATTTGTTTGAGCCTGCAGTATATTTATTTGTCTAGGATTATTTATTTTCACATCATATTTTATGAAATCTAGAATAATAAAAATATGCACAAAGAACTTGTTCCTTTGAATTTTTCTCTGTGGGCTGTGAATACATACATGTATACATAGAAATGTATATGCATATGTGTATATTGGTGAATAAATAACTATATTTGTGCTTATGTATGTGTATAGACATCCATATAACCATGTGTATATGTGTAGATATACATGTATCCAAACCCAGAAATACATAGTCATCTCACAAAGTTAATTGCTTCATTACCCTCAAAAGTCAATATTTGTACTTCATCTCAATATTGGATTATGAGCAACCATTAGTAGTATTATTAGCTCTAATTGGAGTGGCTTGCTACTAGAGTATTGCAAGCTCTGGGCATGCATAAATTACATTTTTTTAGCCTATCCATGATTGAAATTTTGGGTTCCATGCTGTCCCATTCCCATTGTAGTAGGAATTGTTGTCCTTCATTTTGGAAAAGCACCAAAATGACATCACTATGTTAGAGTTGAGTTACAGTGTGTCCAACTGGCTAATCAGACCAAATAGAGCTCAGAATGCTCTGTCACAGATTGGACACAAACAGTCCGTGTGAACATTTGGGGTAGCTTCTCTAATTTTGTGCAGTTCACGTTTCTTCTGGGCTAATTCAATTCTGCTTTGCTCATAAAGCACAGAACCTTCTCTGATGAGGGCACGCCATGTTGGATAACCCTGTGCCAGAGTTTACCATGTCATACAATCAATTCTATCGTTGTTGAGAGACCTTGAGAGTATCTTTGTATCACTTTTTCTGGGCGCTTGTCTTGTGTGAGTTCTTCAAAAGATTATTTTTTTGGGCAAATGTACATTTGTCATTCAACAGTTTGGCCAGCCCAGTGGAGTTGTGCTCTTTAACATAAGAGATAGGACTTCAGGGTCTGGTGTCTTACCCTACCAGGTGAGCTTCAAAATCTTCCTAAGACAATTCAAATGGAAGCAAATCAATTTTCTGGGATAGCCCCTGGTATATTATTCAGGTTTTACACACATATAACAATGAAGTCAGCACTATGGCTTTGTAGACCCGTAATTTGGTAGTCCGTCTAATATCTCTCTTCTCCTCCACTTTCCTTTGGAGCCTCCCAAACACTGAGCTAGTTCTGGCAATGCATGTCCATAAAAAATGTTTAATGATTGACTAATTGACTGACTGATCTTAGGAGAAAAACAAAACAAAAAATAAAGAAAAAATAAGACAACAAAACAAAAACAAAGCAAAAGAAAAGTGAAAGATAGATTCCACCCTCAAGGAGCTTACAATCTAATAGAGGAAAGAAGACATAAGCTCCTATGTACAAGTAAGCAATATGAGGATAAATAGGAAAAATTATTTAAATACTATTATTAATATTGTTTGGGGAAAATAGCTTCCAAAATTACAAGTGATTTTAGTTGGTACTTGAAGAAAACAGAGATGAAAAGAGAGAGCATTTCAGGCATGAGGGCAGCTAGGGGATATGACTGTTCCCATGGTCATTGATTCAGATTCCATTCCCTTTAATACAGATGATCTTTACAATTCATATGGGATAAAATGTGTTTTTGGTAGGACTTGGCAGTGGTCCTATCACATAGAGGTCAAGCTGACCCTTCACAAGAGATCTCAAAGGGGTTGATCTCCAAAGCTTTTCAGCACATGCTTTTTATCCACTGGCACAGTTTTGAAGAGGCTGCCTTAAGATAACCTTTAATTAAAATTTCAGTGGTGATCCATGAAAATGTCAACTCACTAACTCAGTTTTTTTAGGACAAAATAATATTTGGATGTGGTTAATATAAAGGAATAAGATAATTATCAGAAAATGACAGATGTATCAGCAAAACAATAATCTGTGTCAAACTCAGTTCTTCAGCATGGCAGATGAATCAATAACACCTATAACAGTTGAACATAGTTCTCGCGTTGTATTTCTCCAGGGGCTCCCTTCCTCTGATATCTATTTGAAGAAAGATAGGAAAATTAAAAGTAAAATTATCCCACTTATTCCCACTTCCAAGTATCTCTCCACTGTGAACAAAAATAATTTCTCTTCTCTGTAACTCATAGCACAAATTAATTTGTGGGGCTTTAAACAAATCAGTGATATTCCTTAAGGAACACTTTTCCTGCAAAATGGAATGAGCTTTGTGTAATGAAGGTTCAGTCACAGGCTGTGTTATGATTGCTCTGTTTGCAATTTTAGAAAGAAAGCCTGCTACATTAGAAGGAAAGAAAGGGCAGCTAGATGACACTGTGGATAGACCAACTGCCCTGGAGTCAGAAGAACTTGAGTTCAAGTCTGGCCTTAGATACTTAACACTCCCTAGCTGTGTAACTCTGCACAAATCACTTAACCCCAATTGCCTCTCAAAATACAAACAAGAGTCCTTTCCTTTTTACCTTTTTATGCATCTCTTGAGTTCTGTGTTTGGGTGTTGAATTTCTTGTTCAGATCTGGTCTTTTCATTAGAAAGAGGTGAAATTCACCTATATCATTGAATGACCATCTTCTTCCCTGGAGGATAATGCTCATTCTAGCTGGATAGGATATTCTTGGCTGTAATCCAAGTACCTTTGCCCTTCGGAATATCTGGTTCCAGGCCCTTCGATCCTTCAATGTGGAGGCTGAAAGATCCTGTGTGATTCTAATTATTGATCCTCGGTATTTGAATTGTTTCTTTCTAGCTGCTAGCAGAATCTTTTCCTTGGTGCTATAGTCCTGAAATTTAGCCACAATATTCCTTGGGATTGTAATTTTGGGGTCTCTTTCAGAAGGTGATCGGTGAATTCTTTCAATGGTGATTTTGCCCTTTGATTCTACAATCTCAGGGCAGTTTTCTTTCAGGAGTTCCTGGAAGATAGTGTTTAGACTCTTTTTTTTCATCATGGCTTTCAGGAAATCCAATAATCCTTAGATTGTCTCTCCTATATCTATTTTCCAAGTCAGTTGTTTTTCCTAGGAGATATTTCATATTTTCTTCTAATTTTTCATTTTTTTTTGTTTGACTGATTCTTGAAGTCTTATTGAGTTATTCACTTGCATTTGTTCAATTCTTATTTTTAAAGTGTTGTTTTCTTGTTACCTTTTTAAGCTCCATTTGTAACTGGCCAATTGAATTTTTTTGTTCATTGCACTCTTTTTCCACTTCACTAATTTTATTTTTCAATAGATTGGTGTCTTTTTCATATCTCTTTTGCAGGGCATCATATCCTTCTTGGAAGATACTGTATCCTTCTTGCACTAATTTCAATTTATTTTCCCATTTATCCTCCAGTTCTTTTATTAGGTTCTTTAAGCAATCTTCCAGAAAGGCCTTTTGAAACTGGGACCAGTGATGGTCCTTGCTGATTCCCTCTGGAGTTATGTCTAAAGGAACCTCTGGCTCTGGGGTCTTCTCCTCTTTCTCTTTGTAAAAGCTGTCTATGGTGAGAGCTCTCTTTTGCCTCTTCATTTTTTTTTTTTTTTTTTTTTTTAGACAGTGTGAATATCTCTTTAAGGTAGGGGGAAAAAAAATGGCTGAAACGGCTGGCTGAAGATTTTGCCCTGAGGCGCTTCGGCGAATTAATTTAAGGTGCTGGGCCGGTGGGGCTAGGCCTAAATCCGAATTACTCCTTAAACAAGGCAAGTTTGCCAGAACACCTGCCCCCAATCAGGGCAGAGTGTCCCGAGTGCCTGAGATAAACTCCAGGTGTTTGGAATTTGGATTTTAGAGTTTTTTGCCAGTCTGAGCTGAGCTGAGCTGAGTCCCACCCTCACTTCCAGCCTCCACCAGAGTTCTCTGACACCGGAGTCCTCTGTTTATCCCTCTGTTCGAGCTAGACAAGCCTGATGTGAAGTTTTTCAGAGATATCTGCAAGCAGTATCCAACTATTTCCTGATTCATTGACTTGTAGATCAGTTCAGAGGCTTATTTTATTGTTGATTTGAGAGAAGTTCGGAGGATGCAGAGAGTCACCCTTTCACTCCACCATCTTGGCTCCACCCCCTCTCAAAATACAAACAACAGAACAAAAAATAATGAAAACCTTTGAAGAAAGGGTTGGTAGTTAGTCACAACCTTCTCTTTTTATTACAAATTAACTATATCTCTCAGAGGTATTCCTAAAATACCATAACAGGGCAGTACCATAGAAATCATAGAATTGTAGATTTTTAAACCTGGAGTAGAGAAGAGGAAGATTGACTTTATTTTAGTCATTATTGAATTATTCTTTTGCTCAATTTTCTCATCTGTAAAGTGAGAACCATAATAGTACTTACTTGACAGAGTTGTAAGGATTATAAGTGGAACAACTTCTGAAAATGATTCTATGAAACTTTGTGCTATATAAATATGATGATGATGTAGATGAATGATCATAATGATGATCGTGATGTTGATTTCCAAGTGAAACCTAAAAAGAAATCTCAGATAATTCATCATTCATTCAGCCATCATTTGGAGATTTCCAATGACCAGGAACTTTTCACTTCAGGAAAAAGTCCATTAGATATTAGGCCAGTTCCATGTGTTAAGAAATGTATGCTTAGATCCATCTTGAATCCATATCTTGGAATTTCCACCAGATCAATTTAGTTCAGTTCCTTGGGGGGAAATAGAAGAAGATACATCTTTATATCTTTTGATAGTCCTATTTTTTTTATTTGTTTTTGCTGAGGCAGTTGAGGTTAAGTGACTTGCTCAGGGTCACACAGCTGGGGTATATTAAATGTCTGACACCAAATTTGAAGTCAGGTCCTCCTGACTTTGGGTTGGTGTTCTATCCACCGTGCCACCTAGATGCCCCCTGATAGTCCTTCTTGTAGCTAACACCAATAGCATGGCATGCATAAGCCAATTCTTCCTTAATATTATCTTCCCAGTTCCTTCATCTGGGCCTTAAACATTATAGCCTTAAGGACACCCAAGTTTGGTCACTGTTCTAATGATTCAATAGCCTCACTAAAATGTAGTTCCAACAATGACAAAATTCTTCTAATCCCACTTCATCTTTTAACAGATGAAGTGAAGGAGAACAGAGCCACCACAAACCATATGCTAAATGTCTAGCAGTTAACAATTGACTGACACAGCTTGGATTAGAATATGTTTCCACAATCTCATTCCAATTTTGTTTCTATCTTCATGCAATTACTTCCCTTCTTTTATCTCTATAATTTCCTCAGTTTCTAATAATTATCAGATACCAACAATAAGTGTCTTTAAGCAGAGGACAAAGTCTTTGCAACATGATCATTATGTACCACTTGCAATAGGAGCAGCTGGTTTCACAGGTGGTGAAACCTTCAAAATAACATTTAAAAAGGAAATTCTGAATAGTAAATGCAAACCTTTAATCATTTAGCAAATATATCTTTGGGGACAAATGTAATTTATTTGTTAATTTATTATTATATTTAATATTTATTAAGAAACAAGCTGCTAAATATACACTTTTCCAACTGAAGTATACATTAAAGAACATTTATTGATATCAATTTCCTCCATTTTTTGGATGCCAGAATGGATATGTTGACAAAAATCATTTCTAGTCGATTTTGTAGTGAAAAATATTTGTTAAAATAGAGCAGGGTGCTTTTTTTCCCCCAATTACACCATTATCTATCTTTCTCTATGGATCTACCTCTCTCTCTATCTAAATTTAGCCATTATTTAAATTTTGATAATAACATACACTCAGAATAACAACTATAATATAAAAAATATTCATTTTACAAATACATTAAATAAAACAAGTAGTGGAAAGTAGAATATCCATAAATATGTTAAAAAAATAAAAGAAATGAATATTACACTCAAGTTCAGAGAGAGAGAGACAGAGAGAAAGAGACAGAGACAGAGTGGAGAGGGAGGGAGGGAGAGAGAGAGAATCCAATTCTGAAAACTTGTCACAGTTTGGATAACAAAACTGAGCAAAGCTATGGTGGTATAAAAATTTTAGAAATCAAAAGAGTCTGCAACAGACTCTTTAAATCCTGTTGGGACTTAGATATGAAAATTAGATGGCAGATCATTCAGTTTTACTTTGGACCCAATATCAAATGTCTGTCTCTTTAAGAAATCCTAATACTGACAAACTGTACTTCTTCAGGTTTGTATTATTAAAGGAGGGAGGGAATGTTCTAAATTATGTAAGTCTTTTAATTTTCTAATAGAAACATTCTTATACCAGAGAATCTTATTCCTGACCCATAGTGGGATGTGTATCTATAGAAATTAACACAAACATCCTTTTTAAACAATTTTAAATGATTCATCTACATCCTTTAGAGAATTAAAATTTCTGAAGTTTAATTAAACAAGGTGATCCAGTAATCTATTGTATAAAGTCAGGTTTATGTGGCGCTTAATGTATCATCAATACTAGGGATGAGTTCTTTTCTATTATATGATGACTGCATATATAATAACAATAAATAACATTGAAACAGAGCTTTGGATTTTGCCAAGTACTTTTCAGATATCATTTCAGTGACAACAACCAAGTGAAAGAGGTTCTGAAAGCATTATTATACCATCTTTACCCTCTATGTAGTGATGGTAGAATGCCTGGATGTGTATACATATACATGTACTTATACATTTATAACTAATGCTCAAAAAGTTCAAGTTTTTTCTCAGTATGAGACATATGATTTGAAGCCACTTTTTCTAAACTTTCATTTCAATATTCTATTTATAATGTTCCAGAATTTTTAAGGTAAATTCTGGGTTACACAATTTCAAAGAAATACATCAATGGACAAAATACGGGTTAATGATTTTGTCACATGAATATGTCTATAATATATATATATATTCATAAATACATAAATACACATGTATATATATGCCTACATATATATGAATATATGCATGTATATCATAAATATTTTATCTTGTATATGCATATGCAAGTATACAACAGATAAACACACTCATGACTGTACATATGTATCCACATATAAATATACATTTATAATACCCTTACACACATTTCTTTGGACATGTACACATTCATGTGAATATATTCACATATTCATGTACTCATACTCATACCTATATGTATATATATATGTAAATATACATGTATATGTTTGTATGCATACATCTAGATTTACATATACAACCTGTCAAAATCTCTTTCAATCTTATGACTTCTAAGTTTTACATATCCTAAATGGTTTTCCATTGTACACACATTTCTATGGTGACATTATTATGTCATGATAAGATATTTATTTTCTCTTAGTTTTTGATACACTAAAGATGCAAATTACACAAAGAATACAAAGCAAAAAAGTTTCTGTTATCTGAGAAATGAAAATCTAATGGGGGAAATGAAACAAATCTTATAAAAAGAAGGGGGATGTGATTAGCAGAAAGAAAAATGTAGGCAACATGCTATAAAAAATGTAGGCAAAAAGAGATCATTTTAGACTAAGTCACCCTGGAAGAGGAAAAAAATTGAATTCAGCATTTAAAAAAAGAATAAAATTTCAACAGAAAGACTTAAGAAAGAGAAAATGTCCATATACATTACATACTTTCAGGCTGACATGAGCAAAGATGTTGCTCAATAAAGGATCAGGTTGGGAATGAGAGTGAATTCATAATAGTTGGATAGTTTGAGACTTTTATAGAAAAAATAAGATGACAATGAAGTGATAAATTTGAAAAAGGTTGTGTATACTGAAATCCACAAATTCAAATAGTATTTGTCAATAGGGAGCTATCAGTGGTTTTAAGATAGAAAAGAATTGGGATCCAAGTGGTGACCAGATAAGAAAGTTCCACGTCCTGGATACTTTTCATTGTATCTCATTTCTTTTCCATATCTCCTATTTGTTCTCCATGGGTATTCTTTTCATTTTTCTGGGTTTCTTCCTTTGGTTATCTTCTGGACTTCAGATTTCTTTCTAGCAAAAAAAAATTAGGTTATTCTTGTTAAGAAAACAATTCTTGGTTATGGAATTCATCACAACTCTTTGAGAAAAGCTGATATGTATTCTGTCTTTTATTCTATTCTAGGATTTTCCTGGAATAGTTTTCAGATACTAATCCCTTATGCTTTCCTGAGTCATAAATTTTCTTCTCCCTCTTCTTCTCCTTTTTCCTTCTATTCCTTCTTCTACTCCTCCCCTTCTTCCTCCTGCTCCTTTCCCTCCACTCCTCTTCCTTCTCTTCCTCATCCTCCTTTTCCTCCTTTTTTTACTTTCTCCTCCCCTCCCTCTCAACCTTCTGTTAATGGATAATTCAGACACAAAATAGTGAATAGAATCACCATTAGAATTGGTACATATCTATAATTACCCAACACATTTGTATTTGTGTGCATATGGTGTATACTCAGACATCAGTATACACACATGTATACATATGTATTTATATGCACTCATACATATACAGGGTCTCCTTAAAAGTTAAAGTTTTGCTGACAATTATGACACTACATATTCATGTATAAACATAAATAACCTTTATTAATCAGCAATTTGCTAATAAGGGGATAGATAAGGAGATGAAAGGCACTCAATAAGTACATATTAATTTCCTTTCATGTTACAAGCACAGTATTATGTACTGGGGACACATAAAGAGACAAGACACAGACACTGACCTCAAGGAGTTAACCATAATTTTGGGAGAGAAAATAAGCAAACACAAATATAAAAAAATACAAACAGGATAAATAGGGGGAAACAGAATTATTAGAATCAAGCTGGGAAAGGAAAGGTTTCCTATAGAAGAGGAGATTTTTATTGGGATTTAAAAGAAAGACAGGATATCAAAAGGAAAAGAGGGGGACCATTTCAAGCACAGGGGACTGCCAGAGAAAAGATTCTGAGCTTGGAAACTGAGTGTTTTCTTTATGGAAAAGTCAGGAAGCCTCCAATACTGAATGGTATTGTAATGAAGAGAAAATGATGAGGAATAAAATGTAAGACAGGATAGGGATGAGAGAAGCTGAAATGTGAAGTATTTTGAATGGCAAAAGGGATTTTGTATTTGATGCTAGAGATGTTAGAAAGAAACTGGGAATTATTAAGTAAAAGAGTGACATGTGCAAACCATCATTTTGATGACTGAATGAAAGATGGTTTGGAGTGGGGAGCGACATGACCTTCCATCAGGTAATTGTAGTAATTGATGAGGGAGGTAACAAAAGGAAGGATTGGAGGTCAGTTAAGGAAGTTCAGAGGTGAGAGAAGGAAATATTCAAGAGATATAAGAGTGAAATTTATAAGGGAGAGAGATAAACATAGACTCAAAGAATGATTCAGAGAGACAGACAGACAGACAGACAAAGAGAGACATAGGTGCAGAAAATCAGAGACAGAGACAGAATACATACATAGGTAAATATTTCCCCACTCCATTTTGTATCTCCTTTTCAGTCTAGTTTCAACTCATTATATCAATAGGCATTTCTCAAGATAAACATTTCACTTTTAAACTCATCCCATGCTTCTAATTGGGGCTCCACTTTCCTGTTTTCTTTTGTATGTTAGCTCCCCATTAGATTGTAAACTTTTTTTTCTAAAATCTAAGCCACAATACTTTATTTTTTCTGTGTTTTTTTATTGTAGTAAATTTATTGATTTTAATACACATTGCTTTATGAATCATATTGGGAGAGAAAAAACAGAGCAAAAGGGAAAAACCATGGGAGAAATAAAAAAAAAAACAGAAAAAAGAAGTGAACATAGCATGTGTTGATTTACATTCAGTCTCCTCAGTTCTTTTTCTAGATGTAGATGGCATTTTCTCTCCCTTTCTGCCTCCTGCTCCTTTTCCTCCACTCCTCTTCCTTCTCTTCCTCATCCTCCTTTTCGATTGAAAGTCTCTTATTTCATTGAAGCTCCATCACCTTCCTTGAAAAATGATGCTGAAGGATGATTTTAGAGAGGCCTGGAGAGACTTGCATGAACTGATGCTGAGTGAAAGCAGCAGAACCAGGAGAACATTATACACAGCAACAAGACTATATGATGATCAATTCTGATGGACATGGTTCTCTTCAACAATGATGTGATTCAAACCAGTTCCTATTGTTCAGCGATGAAGATAGTCATATACATCCAGAGAGAGGCGTGTGGGAACTGAGTACGGACCACCACACAGCATTTTAACACTTTCTGTGAATATTTCCATGCATTTTGTTTTCCTTCTTAGGTTGTTTTTTCTTCTTCTCTTTCTAGATCTGATGCTTCTTGTGCAGTAAGATAACTGTATAGATATGTATACATGTATTGTATTTGTCATATAATTTATCATATTTAGCATGTATTAGATTACCTGTCATCTAGGGGTGGGGGGTGGGGGGAAGGAGGG
>JAJPUD010005535.1:0-132396 GCA_023553655.1 Myrmecobius fasciatus | reverse complement strand
AAAAAAAGGTTTTTGCAAAGGTCAATGTAGAAAAATCACTCGTATGTTTTGTAAATAAAAAAGCTTTTAATAAAAAAAAAAAAGAAAAATGATGCTGTCTCATTGTGTAGTTAATTCTTGGTTGTACCCTAGGTTTTTTGCCTTCTCGAATATGCTATTCCAGGCTTGTCAATTCTTTATTATAGAAGTTGCCAGATCCTGGGCAATTGTAGCTATTGCTCCTTAATATTTGAGTTGTGGAAGCTTGCAGTAATTTTTCCCTTCAGATTATAGTTCTGGAGTTTTGCAACAATGTTCCTTGGGGTTTTCTTTGTGGGATCTCTTTCCAGAGGGGAACAATGGTTTTTTTCAATGAGTATTTCCTCCTGTTTCTAGAATATTGGGCAGGTGTTTTTTTTTTTTTTTTTTTTTTTTTTTTTGTAATGGTATCCTGTAGAATGCAATCCAGGTTCTTTTTTTGGTCATGGCCTTCAGGTAGGTCAATAAGTTTTAAACCGTCTCTTTGGGATATATTTTCCAGGTTGGCTGTTTTGCCAATGAGATATTTCACATTTTCTTCCTTTTTATCATTTTTTAGTTCATTTGTCTTATTCTTGCTTTCTCAGAAAATTGGCTTGTGAGCTTCCATTTGCCCTGTTCTACTTTTTACTGTATGCTTTCCTTACTTTATCTTTTGTATCATTTTTTCCATTTGGTTAATTCTACTATGTAAGGAATTATTTACTTCAGACAATATTTTACTGCCTTTTAAAGCTGGTGGCTTTCTCATGCATACCTCTCATTTCCTCTCTCTTTTTTTTCTTCTACCTCTCTTATTTGCATTTTTGGTTTTTTATAAGCATTTTTAAGAAGCTTCTTTGGTATTAAGACCAATTCATATCACTCTTTAAGATTTCTTTTATGGACATTCTGCCCTCCTCTGAGTTTCTGTTTTGGTCTATCCTGTCACTGTAGGTAGCTTTCTGTGGTCAAAGTTTTGTTTTGTTTTGTTTTGTTTTGTTTTGTTTTTCTGGTTCTTGCTCATTTTCTTATCTTTTGGTATTTATAACATAGAGCTCTGCTCCTTGGGTAAAGGTAGTACTGTCCCCAGCTTCCTGTGCAGTTCTGAGCAATGGCTTTGAGCACAGGGGTCCCTTGTGTTTGTAGGGGATAGCTTTACCTACTCTATTCAGGAAACAGCCTGGTTTCCCAGAGTTTGTCCTCTGAGCTGGTACTGAGGGTTTGCCCCCTGATTTGCTCCTCTACTGAGCTAGTACTAAAGGTCTTAGTTGCTGATTTGCTGTAATTAAGACCCTCTCAGCAGTTTTTCTAGAGTCTATCTTACCTGGGCTGATCACCCTTTTCACCCCAGTGAGATTGACCTTTCTTGATGTTTTTTCAGATCTATCTTGAACTGGAGAATGGTTTCATTCTATCAGACAATTCAGAGGATTAGTTCTATGTGGTTACTGAGGGAACTGGGAGAGCTTGAGACACTTCTTGATTTTATTACACCATCTTGGCTCCACCCTTTGAAGTCAAGATTATAAACTCTTCAAGGGAAGGAATTTTCTTCCTTTTTGATTAATTGTATATTCAGCCTTTAAAAACAGTGTCTGGCACATAATATGTGCTTCATAATCATTTATAGAATTAAATTTTTGGATATATATGGAGATATAAGGTAGAGATCAATAAATATCAAATATTAACTATATGTCAAAGGCTCTAGTAAGTGGCAGGATACAAATGCAAACAGGAAAAAAAGCCCCTCCCCTTGAAGAACTTGTATTCTAACATAGGAGAGAATATATTTTTAAAAAATTAAAAGGTATTTTAGTTGGAGCAAATTCATCAGGAAGAAGTAGAAATGGCCACTGAGTGAGAAATGAAGCTGAAAGTAGAATCTCTCCCCAAGAGGAGAATCTATAAGGGAAGCAAGTCAAAAGAAGAATTCAGGGCTTTTGCCACATTTTGAATAGTCATTTGCGGATTGCTAAATGTCATGTTTGTGTAGTTTTGTGAGTATGGCATTTCTCCCACCATAAAGTGTTAGCCTTTCCACCATGTAGTAAATGTTATCTGAGACTTGCTGGCATGCATGCATTTTCCATAAAGTGTTATAGATCTTTGCATATTAAGAATTATGCCAGCAACTTAGTAAGCATGAAATCATATAGTTCATAAGTGGGTGTATTGCGATCTTGACAAAGTGGGAGAGTGTAAAGAACTAGATGTCTTTCTCTACCCATTTATTATAAATTATAATCTCCCTGAAGGCAGAGATTGGGTTTTCAGCTTGCCATTGTGTCTCTAACATCTAGCTCTGACTTATCTATATCTATATCTACATAATAATAGTTGAATTAACTTTCTCCTATTTTTTTCTCTTCTGGGTTAATGACTAAAATGGGAAGGGGGAGATAAAGGAGAAAACAGGTTGTTGTCTTACCCATGACTATATGAGAGATAAAAGTTAACTGTTATCATTCACTCCATTAGAATTTGGAGTAACATTGCTCAAGCAGTCATAATAGGAGTCATCATCATCAAATCCCTTTTATAGAAGAATGATTATCTAGTCAAAATAATCTAGTAGAGCATATATAAGGTAGACTGTCTTTTTTATAAGCAGTTAATACAAAAAAGAACAGAATTTTGTGTACAAGTTGTGCTTTTTAATGATTATCAAAAGGCTCGGGATATTGCTGCCTTATCTATAAATATTATAAATGAACATATTTTAATAAGTATTATGAGAAAATAACTTTATTTTAATTTAAACTTCTAAAATATTAATATGAAAAATAAACACAAATTTCAAACAGGATTTTGGATACTTTCAGAAACAATGCATGATCTGTGGTGTGGATCAAAGGAACTGGATCTTTGTTAACAATGTGTAAGTACACCTTACTTGTGTTGGAATAGCCTACCTATTAAAAGCAAAAAAAAAAATAGATATTTTATTTATTAAAATTAGAGAAATAAAAATGTAAAAAAACAAAGTTTTGGTAACACTAGAGAGAGAGAGTTTCTTGTGGAAAATTTCAGAGCTGAGGCATGAGGATCTAATTTGCATATAACTACTTTATGGAAAAAAGGAGATGAGTAAGAAAAAGAGGAATCACATTTTTGGAGATAGATGTGATTGAAATATATTGCCAACTTGGGAGGAGAAATTTGGGGTGCTGTGATTTTTTTTTAAGGAAACAATGAATCATAGAGTAAAGAGGCTGTCACTTTTGCCATTAAAACAAGAAATTCAAGAGAAATGAAGGGGGAGATAGCAGTAGTAGAAATGGAAAGTGAGGAAAATATCTGGGATTGGAAAAGATTAGAAGCAGTCAGTTGAGTGGTTTCTGCTGAGTCATTGGTCAGAGAGAACCTTTTTTAATAGTCAGTTTCTTCAGTGACACTTATCTGCCTTCAGTTTCACTTGGAATTTGAGAAAGGAGAACTTTTGAATAAGATTTAATGGTCTTCACTGCCCTTACTGGATGCAGATAGAAAAGAGTTGTTCCATTGCTGCTTTGATAAGTGGTAAAAGAATCTGTGTTTCTGTTAAGCTCCATTGAAATTGGACAGTGAAGGTAAGTGAATAATTAGTGCATTTGGTCTGTATAACACAGAGATAGCTAGTTTGATGAGCCTGGTAGTTCTCTGGATTAAAGAGAATAATTAATATTAAAAGCTTACACATTCTAAATTGACTTTTAAGAATGATGGTTAAAGGAAAGAGTTTATAAAGTCTATTTCTGTAGAAAGAGAGACAGAGAGACAGAGACAGAAAGAGAGAATGAGAGAGGGAGAGAGGGAGGAAAGAGACAGAATTTCCTCAACTGACAAATGTCAAAGAACAATTATCCAGAGGTGAGCAGAAAAGTAATTTTGCATTATGTAAATATTTCTGAAAGAAGTTTGCAGTCCAAAGTAATGAGCCCTAAGCACATGAATTTCCTTTCTTTACATGTTTTCCTACCTATGTTTATTCTCCACATAGCATTAGTGGGGTTATGCATATTATAGACATACTATTATATACCTATTGAGATGCATTATCTTATGTATGTATTTTCTTTAGATTTAATACCAAAAACATCATTTTTACTTTGTCAAAATTAAGTTATATTTAATGCAAGTTATGCCAGAAGTCTTAGTTCAGGTTAAGATTATTAGAAAATGAATGCAGCTTGTGGTGCAGTGGTGAACTTATCCAACCATTCTGGAGAGCAATTTGGACCCGTACACAAAGAGCTATAAAAATTGCATGCCCTTTGAACCATAAATGCTATATGTACATTCCAAAGTAATCTTAAAAAGGGTAAAATATTTATACCGGATTTTTTTTTGAGAATTGAGGGAATGCTTATTAATTAAGGACTGGCTAAAGAAGTTGTAGTATATGGATATAATGGACTATTGTTGTTTTATTTTTAAAAAATTGAGTAGATGAATTTCAGAAAAACCTGAAAAGCCCTATAAGAAGTGCTATGATGTGAAGTGGACAGTACTCAGAGAATATTGTACACAATAAAAACAATATTATATGATGACTATGTTAGATTTAACTTTTCTTGCAATAAAATGATCCAAGGTAACTTAAAAACACTTATGATGCAAAATTTAAAAACACTTAGTATGGAATCTGAATGTACATTGACATGAAATATCCTCCTCCCATTTTTAAAAATCTTTCTTTCCCATGATTTTTCTCTTTTCTTCTGATTTTTCTTTCACAACATAACTAATGTGAAAATATGTTTAACATGATTGTACATGTATAGCTTATATTCAGTTGATTACTGGATTGAGGAGAGGCCAGTGAAGGGAGAGAAAAAGAAAAAAAATTGTATCCTAAAATCTTACAAAAAGAATGTTAAGAAATATTTTACCTGTAATTAGTAAAAATGGAATACTATTAAGTGGGGAAAATAAAATAAAATCCTTCATTACTTGACCTGACCATAAAAAAAGAAAATAAAGTTGTAAAAATGGCAGAGTAGAAGAAACATTACAAGTCAAGAGAGGACTGCTAATGCTTGCAGCTAAAAGAGAGCATAAAACCTGGTCAAAGTTCCAGGACTAAGAGGACTGCTGGCACTAGAGAGGAGGAAGTAACTTTCCTGAGTAAAGACTAAGGAACGGACCAGGATTCTGGTGACCACACCTCTCCCTAGATCATATCAATGTCTAATAACTGAAAAGTTATCGACATCCAGAGAGATAGCTCTAAAAATAATAACATAAAAAAGCTGAAACTTGGGATGTGGCCTTTCCATATTGATCCCTCAGTAAGTAGAGCCTAATTTTAACATAAATTTCAAAATGAAGAAATGGACTGGGAAAAAAGATGAGCTAAAAATGTTTTTATAAAGCTACTATGATGATGAGTAAAATAAAAACTCTAAGAAAAAAATGTGAAAAATGACAAGAAGAGTCTCAAAGAAAAAATGCAAATTTTAGAGAAGTCCAAAAAGAATTTTTGGAAGAAATAAGAACTAAGAATGGCATAGGAAAAAATGGGCAAAGATGTAGAAGAATAATGCAAAATAATTATGAAAGTATTACAGATAACGAGGGAATAAAGACACAAAGAATACTACACAAAGTAACATTACAATAATATAATTAACCAAGAGCTAATGTTCAATGAAGAAGATAACTCCTTAAAAAGCAAAATTGGCAAAATATAGAAAGAGATACAAAACGTCACACACATAAAAAATTAATTCCTTGATAAGTAGAATTGAGCAAGTAAAAGCTAAGGATTCTAGGAAACCAATAAATAATGAATTACAGTCAAAATAATAAAACAAAAATTAAGAATATATAAAATTTCTCATTGGAAAACACACTGACCTGGAAAATATACTGGGGAGAGAAAATTTAAGAATTATTAAACTACCTCTATGTAATAATCAACAAAAGTGCCTAGATATAATATTTTAAGAAATTATGAAGAAAAAATATCCTTTTATCATGGATATAGAGAATAATAAAGAAATTCAAAAAATCCATGAATTAAATTATCTTTTAAAAGAAATTTCAAATAAAAGTTCTTATGGCCAAATTTGAGAGCTCTCAGGTTAAAGGGAAAATGTTATAATTAGGAAAAAAAAAAGCAAAACACAATAAAACAACAAAAATAGAAAAAAAAAATGTGAAATATCATATAGAAAAAAGTGACTGGAAAATAGATCGAGGAGAGATCATTTTAAAATTATTGCTCTACCTGAAAGTCAAATAAAGAAAAGATCCTGGATGTCATCTTTTAAAAAAATATCAAAGAAAATTGTAGTGACATTCTAGAACCAGAGGGTAAAATAGCAATTGAAAGAAGATACTGATCACCTCTTGAAAGAGATCCCAAAATAAGAGGTACTATAGGTGATGAATTAAGATGAGTACTAAATATTTAGGTACCTGATGTCATAACATCTAAAATTTACATCTTTATTTATGGAGGAGAATTTTAGAATGAGGCCTCAGGGGATAAATGAAGGTCAATGTAAAAAGTATTATACTTTTTCTCAGATGCACATGGTACATTCACAAAAAAATGGCCTTTTATTATGGCATTATAAATCTCACAAACAAATGTAGAAAAAATATTAATTGTATCCATTCCAGATAATAATACAAATAATACAATATTACAAAACATCATGGAATAATAGATTTGAATCATTGGAAAATAAAAAAAAAATCTAATCTTAAAGTTACTTTGATACCCTATTTATATTGCTTTTTTCTCTCATGACTAATATGAAAATCTGCTTTACATGTTTTCAAATATATAATTGGTAATATATTGCCTTGCCTTTTCAGTAGACATGGGAGGGGTCAAAAGAAGAATTTGGAATACAAATTTAAAAAAAATAATATTAAAAACAGATAATGATTAAATAAGGAAAAGAAAGCTTCACCACTTTTGTATTCCATATTTATTTTTGTATGTGGAAGTTTATGCACACATCAAATTTTCCATTAGAATATGAATTCCCTTATGACGGGAGGTATTCATGTTTTTCCTTCATAACTATGGTGTAATATTAGCACAACACTTGATGTAGAATGATTAAAAATGCTACTATATACATGGCCACTTCTTTTAATGACTTTTTTGAATAAGCTATGTTTATAATTGGCAAATAAATTTTTAACTCAATTTCAAACTTCTTCCTACCATTTACAATATAATGGTGGTCAGGGTAGGATAATTGCTTCTAGAGGCTGTATCAACTATATTTTACATGGCATTAAAGCAAATGCAAAAATAACAAATGCATCAAAAATTAGACTAGACTTGGTCATGTGTGGCTATGCAGCAAATAATACATTAAAAGTATATTTTGTGAGAAAGGGAATCTTTCCTCCTAACATGTGACAAGTACTTTTACTCTGCAAATCTTCAGCACCTGTTTTCTATTAGTATAATCAGCATATTAGCTGCATTCTAAATTTAGTTTATTTTTTGAAAATAATCTAAACTACAGAAAAATAACACCTGTAAAGATGCATTCAAGGTGATACATGCATTTTTTTTTGGTATTTTCTTTTCAAAAATATTTTCTAGCCTGGCAAAGAAAGTGAATAAAGTATGCTCTCATATCTTTGCCCCAAGATTTTTGCTGCTGAAAACTAAGGGTTTCATTCCCTGAATTGTAATGCACCTTTTAACAACGTGCCAAGAATTTTTTTCCCATGTTGCACAAGAAAAGAATTGTCCACTTGTCTAAGCTTTTCTCTTTTCTTTCATGAAGCAAAAACTTCCCTTGCTTCTGACAAAATATCGAAAAAATGGAGTCCCTAAGGTGAATGAGTATCTTTTGGTAGATTCAGAAACACTTTAAGAGGAAAAAATAAAATAAAAGCAAGCTTTTCAATAGTTCTAAGGTTTTATTTATTTAAGAGCTTTGAGAATCCACTCTACAGTTGCTAGCCTTTGGCATGTGAATCAGTGTAAGGAGCAAAGCCAGTCGGAACCATTTCTTTGTAGCTTGTCACATTAGGATGCAAAAGTAATATAGCCTGTGTTGTTCACTTTGGCATCGAGGTTCCAACTATATACACAAGATTTCAGCACCACCTTTAAACCTCAGTCAAGGGAGATGGATGATAACAATCTTGTATGTTTCAGTGGTCTCTTTGACTTCTAAAGCATGTTCACATGTGGGCTCAAGTCCTGGCTCTTGCTTAACATCCTACTATCCTAGTAAAATTTCTAAGAATATAACTTGCAAATAAGTGACTCTCTTGTACTGATAGAGGGAGCTTCCTTCCTTATGATTACTGTCTGCTAAGTAAATCATTGAAATGGTCTCTATTATTGTGAATTCAGCATGTATTTAGCACAGCAAGTTCTGTATATAAATGAAAAACAACTAAAATAAAAACAAAAACAGTCTCTGTTTTATATATGTTGTTATATATGTTGCATATAAAAACAGTTTCCCAGAATTCTTCATAGCTGTCATTTATTGCACTGAAAAAAAATACCATTATATTTATGTAGTAGTTTTGTGTATACATTTCCTAGATGATTACCACTACTTTCCTTTCAACTGTTTCCTATCAGAATCAGATACTAAGAATAATGATATTGTATAGTTAGAAACAACAATTAGCAAGTCAGCATATGTACTAGAAGAAAATTGAAAGATAAGTTGAAGAGATTAAGGATATTAGTGTGTGTGTGTACACACATGTACACACAGATATAGATGTATATATACACATGTGTACAGATAGATTTATATATCTACACATATGTGTAGCTATAATGTGTGTATATGTCAATGCAAGTAAATATATGTATCTATTCATATATGTATGTACATATGTGTGTGGATATATAGGTATATATAGGTACCTAGATATACATATGTATGCATATGTATATAGTATAAATATGAAAATATAAATATTAAATTTAAGAAAAAAAGAGAGAAACTTCATACAAAGAGAGATGGAATCAAATTTGTCAAGGCCTGTATCTATTCTTCTCTCTGATTGGGTAAATCTGAACAAGTGGCTTTACTCCTTGGTTTCCCAAGTCGAACTTCTAAAATTCATAATACAGACAAGTTTTTGATCTGCAGGTGGATGGGGTTTTCTCATTAGGGATTGTCTAATTCAATTAAACCCAAATCATCGTCCAAAAGAAAAAAAAATCTTCAAAACAAAATCAGAAAGAGCATGAGTGGAATTTCTTATTTTGATGATGATATTCAAGAACACATACTCTACTTTGTTTAAAGTCATACTAAATCTCTGAAGAAGGAGACTAGTTTTTGAGTTCTTCCATTTGGTATATTTAAATGACTGACTCTCTTTTGAGGCAGCTAGCTAACTCTTCTGTGCAGAAGATGGTGGCAGCAGGCTAATCCTTTCTAACAGCATGGAACAGGCTCAAGGTCAGCCAAGCTTGATAACAATGACAACAGGAGTAAAATTGTGAGCTGAGCTGAGCTCAAGGTTCCTGTTTCTTTCTTTATTGAACAAAAGCAATTTTGGTCCCTTGAACAAGATTGCTTGATGGACCCATTCAAGTAGGGTACAGGCTTTGGATTTTCTCATATTGAATTTATTGCATTGCTTCTTTTTTTGCATATGCATGTGTTAATCCAAGCAGATATTTTCCTCCTCAATCTCCTGGTAACTAACAGGAAGAAAAGCCTCTGTCAGAGTTAATAGAATAGTCACACAACAGAGTAAACTAAAGCAATGCCAGAATAGCTTAATAATTAAGTAGATAGGTTTAACAGTAAACAGAGCTCTAGAAGTGGGATCAGAAAGATCTAAGTTCAAATCTTGCATGAAATAATTACTAAATTTGTGACCCTGACCCCTCATTTAATCTTAGACCCCTCATCTGGAACACAGGGATAATGATAATGTCTACCTCCTAGGGTCCTTGCTGCATCAAATGAGATTATACTTGCAAAGCTTTTTAGCCATCATCATTATTATATCCAAAGATAACATGACCAGATATCATGATAGATCACATTTGGATGCTAGAATTTAGGCAGAACATTGTTCACCTAATTGATGAGCATCCCAAGGAGAGTAAGATGAAAAAAGGATTTCAACATTATACCATAGGGCTTATCCACAAAATAGGAAATTTTTTGTTGGAGACGAAGAGACTGTTGGAGACAAAAAGGACTACCAAACCCCTACCCCCCAAAAGGAAGTGCATACCAGCAGGAGGTTTAATAAACATCACCAAACCCCTGCCCCCAAAAAAAGTGCATACCAGGAAGCCAGATACGATCAATTATCTCAAGAAAGTTTCAAGCAGGTATCCTGCTTCAAGAAATCACACATCCCTCCCCTTATTCAATTTCCTGACAAATGATCAACAAATGTTACATCCTTTGTACTATGAAAGTTTACTTTGATGCACCATGTATAAAAACCCTGTACTGAGCCTCAATAAACGAGCTATTCTGCCCTTATACAGAATGGTCTCCATTCTTTCCTTTTTCAGCCCATCCCCCAGGCATTAATGCCTCCCCAGCCTCTTTTGGCTCACAGGCCGATGCGAGATCTCAGGCACCCCTAGCTCGAGGCCCGCGGGTCGGGTCAATTTTTAACTGGAAAAAAGATAAATCAAAGAGGGAGAGTGATATGTCAAATGAATTCAAATTTATAGTATGATTAAATAGAAGGAAAGGAAAGCCACCATCACCAATACTTACTACCACTCGCTAATAAACAATCATAGCTATAAAAATGTACAATAAATAACCCCTCCTCCACACACACACACACACACTTTGAATATTAAGAAAGAATGGAAAGAACTTGTAGAGAAGATTCTTGTTTATAACAGTGTCGAAGGGATCTTTAAATTTGTGAAGTTTAACAAATTCATTTTATCAATATGGAAACTAAGTTAAAGAAAGCTTTAAAATTTTGTAAAGGTAGAAGCAAGTGTGCCTGCACGGAATCTAAGATCACTCTCGAACTTTAAAATTATGTTCTTCAAAGGTATGTGTCAGGTAACATTTGACTCCAATTACAATACATATTTATTCATTTACTTGGACTATTACATTGAAAAAAATCCCAAATACTGTATCTTCAATTTCTGCATTAGTCAAATAGGAAGAAGGAGAAGGAGAAGCAGAAGCAGAAGGAGGAGGAGAAGAAGAAAAAAGAAGAAGAAGATGATGATGATGGTGGTGGTGATGATGATGGTGAAAAAAGAGATGAATAAGAAAAAGAAAGAAGATGAAGATGAAGGAGAAGATGAAGAAAAAGAAGATGATGAAGGTAATGAAGAAAATGATAAAGATGAAGGAGATGAACAAAAAGGAGGAACAGAAGAAGAACAAGAAGAAGAAAAAGATGATGATAATGATGGTAATGATGAAAAAGATTAAAAGGAAGATGAAGAATAAAAAGGACATGATGATGATGATGATGAAAAATATGAAGAAAATGAGGAAGAGGAGATTATGATGATGATGACAAAAATAGAGATGAAGAAGAAAAGGAGATGAAGAAAAATAAGATGATGATGATGATGATGAAAAAGGAGATGAAAATGAAAAAGGGGAGAAGAATATGATGATGAGAAACATTAAAATTGAGCTGAAGAAGAAAAAGAGAAGATGAAGGAAGAAATAGGGAAAGATGAGGAAGAGCATGGAAAGGAAGAGAGAAGAGGAATAGACAGGTGATTTGAACTCTAGAAATTTCAGCATGGAAACATCTGCTATATAAGTGGTACTTAAGTACATATTACAGACTTTAAATTTCCTCCTACCCTCAGAGGTTAAGGGCTAGGTCCAAGTCACAGGGTCAGGCTATGTCAGAAGTGGCACTTGAACCCAGGCTTTCCAGGATCATAAACTGACAATCCCTTTTCTGATCCTTAGTGCCTTTGCTGCTGCCACCCCTGTCAAACTTCCCCTCTCTTCCTCCCCTTTTCCCTCCCTAGCTCCCTTCTCCCCTGGCAGTAGTTTGGTGTCCAAGATGCTAGTGTCAGAGGACACTTTCCTTCCTTGATGCTTCAGCTCTGTCTTCTCCTATTCCAGAATACCCACGGGCAGAAGAAACATGATTTATATTTGGTCCTACCCTTTCCACCTGCCCATATTCTTGCTGTAACAACAGACCAGAAGAAGGCAGCCAAAAACCTAGCTTCCCAAAGCTATTGACTCATGGGATGAGGAATACTTTCAAAGTGGAAGATTTTAAGTGATCCTGAGTCAGGGAAGATGCAGGTTTAGAGCATGGAACAAAGGAAGCAAGGGCTCATTAAGTGTTCACTATGTGCCAGGCCCTACTAAGAACTTCCCATTGAATCCTACCATAACCCTGTTGGTAGGTGTTATAATGTTCTCTGTGTCACAGTTGGGGAAACTGAGAAGATAGGGTAAGGAACAAGTGCCTGAGGTCAGATTTCATGTAAAATCTTGATTGTAGGCCCACTATTGCCTGAGCATTGTAGTTTTAGAAGATCTATCTATATCAGGGTGGGCCGGGAACTTTATTTCTGGGAAATGGGAATTAAAGTAGGTTTTCCCTAAAAAGAATATTGCAGCTGGGAGGCAGGAAGGCAGGAACTATGATTTTAGAGGAAGACTGCAAAGACGGTGGTGAGAGGAGCTGATCTTTCACTTCAATATCTCCACTGCCAAACTTCTTAAGGGAAAATAAGAAGCCAGAAAAGGAACTTTACTCCCCAGCTTTGGGATGACCTCATGTAGGAGAATGGGGGAGGAGGAAGAAGAGTTAAGAGAAAAAGATGAAAAAGCATTAAAGATGAATGCATAATTCTCATTACTTTTCTCCAAATCACCTAGGTAAAAGGAGGAACAAGGAATCTTGCTCCTGCTACAGACATATTATTTCCCACCCCTTTGCTTTTGCATAGGTTATCTTTTGTAATATAAAATCACTTCCTTTTTAAACTCCTTTTTATAAATACATGATTTATTTGAAGGCACTGTTCAAATGCCAGTTCCTATAGCAGACTTATCCTAATACCCTTAAATCCCCTGATAACCCTAATAAATAACAGTTTCCTGAAATGTTTGCTTAATTGAGGATAGTAACTCAAAGGATTAATTTAGAATGTGATTGTTGACATTTTTCCAAGTAATGGAAACTCCTAGAGGGCAGGGATTTGTTTTTGTTTTTGTGTTTTCTCTACCAAATAGGTAAAAACATAGGAGATGTTTGTCAATATTTTATACATACCGTTGGTTGGAAAGCATTAAGGAAAGAATAGTTTGACAAATAAACTACTAAATGCCAAGCTCTCTTATTCTTTCCAACTTCTTAAGAATATTATTTTGTCGGGCAGCTAAGTGATGCAGTGGATAGAGCACCAGCCCTGAAGTCAGGAGAACCTGAGTTCAAATTTGACTTCAGACACTTAACACTTCCTAGCTGTGTGATCCTGGGCAAGTCACTTAACCCCATTTGTCTCAGGGGAAAAAAAAAAAAGGCAAAAATCATGCAAGATGGATAAATTAATTGGAATGTTTGAAGTGTTCTGTGATTCAAACTCCTTTATCTTATGACCTATTTCCCTATCCAAACCCCACCCAGGTCCTGTTAATTTAGAATCAGGATATTCCTTAGACAGAAAATAAAGTTCTCCATTTGCCCACAATTTACAAACTCTATGGATGGCTAAGGTTTCACTGTTGAGCAGAATCATCTTGGTACTGGGAGAAGAGGTGGGTTTGTGTAATAGTTCTATTATGAACTAACCATTCAAGCATGGGCTTGGAGTTTCAGACTTAGCAGCCACATAGGGGTCATTGTGCACCTGCCATTTGGGTCATAGAATTCTTGGGAGGAAAGCATTTGGCACAAAGTCTTGTCTGATGGGGAGGTTCAAATGAGATCAATCAGATATTTAGGGAAAGGTTGGATGGACCCAAGTCCATGTATATACACACATGTATATGCTTACATTTCTATATTCATGTGCATTTATGCATATACACATATATGTAAACACATAGATATATGTAGGTGAGTATTATCCTGAATGTTGAACATTTTACATACACAAACATATGTATATATAATGAATGGGTATATAATAATATCATATCTGCATCTATCTATATATTTATCTATAATAATGTTTTACCAAAAATCTTGACTCTTTTGCTTTGGAAGCTTCAGCTGTCTTACATCTTAGTGAAGAAACTAACATGTCACTAATAATCCAAACTAGGTTCCCTACTTGTAGAACAGGCCTGGTGCTTGAAAAATTACAAAAGGAGGAGAGAAGCAAAAGAAAACATTATCAACAACAAGAATTCAACCCTGGGCCATTGCAGCTGGGTCCTAGTTGCTCCCAGCATGAATTCCCTTCACACATTCCCACTTATTTCATTGTGATTATCATAAAGAGTGACCTAGTATAAACACAATAGATCATCAACCTAGAACAATGCAAGATGGTGAAGAACAGCTCCTTCTTTAAATTAAGCAAAAGAGGAGATAGTGATAGTTCCAGCTTAGTTGTTTTATCCTGATTATGAGCATGTATTTATCTACAGAATGATCAATTCTGTGCCTGTAGGACATTAAGATATGTAGAACACAAAGGAAGGAGAGCATCATGTAATTTGAAATCTATGGTCTGATATGTCAGTGTAAATAACTATATTAATATTCTACCCAAACTAAGTTGATATTATCTGCAATTATTCATAATGCTACAGGAAGTACCAGAGGCTTTAGTATATTAGTATATATTCAGAAAATAAAAACCAAAAACAAAAGCAGAAAACTTAAATTTAACAATGAATCTTAACATATCTGAAAGTAAGAAAGATATTTGAGAGCTTGTCTACTACAGTCATCTCCCTCAATCATTCTGATGGATTTATTGTGTGATCATTGCCTGATACATGCTTATACTAGAAATCATAATGTGTATATTTTCATGCTGTCATTGTTGTCCTATGAATCCTGAATACAGGTTTCAAAACTCTGAATATCTTTCTCTGATTCTTTATATTTTTGTGGATGAAAAAACACCACTTGTTCATGAATCTAATATACCTCATTTTTCCCCTCCATTATCTGTCCACAAAACCATAATTAAGATGGGTAACTAAGTCTTTATTCCAAGGTGGCAAAATGTAGACTGTATTCTATGATCCTGCTGACATAACTATCATTCAATAAATAATAAAACAAACAAGAATAGCCAGAATTTCCTACATCTCTTTTACATGTGCTCTGTGTAAGGCACTGAAGAAAAAAAAGGGGGGAGAGAAAAATTAAATATGGTACATACTCCCAGTTTCTTTCTAAATAAGCTTCTCTATGGTCCAGGCCAATTCTACTATGATTTCTACCTAAGTCTTGTTTGGCAGTTAACAACGTTAATGAAGCTTTCCTCAGCACTTATTGCCCACAATTCTTCAATGGTAATATGATGCAATGTATGTATGCCCACCACACACCATTCTATTTCCATTTCAATCAGCTGCATTTTGAATTCTCTGGAGATAAAGGTGTGATATGATGAACACTCACACAGTCTCTCTGGGAAATATGGGTGTAAAAATAATTCACTTTTTTTTTTTTACAAGGAGTAAAATGAGGTACATGTAAAGCTCTATCCATCAATGGAATCCAACCCATTCAACTCCTCTTTTTAAAACTTTGGGCTCAAGAAATCATCTAATGAAAACACCTGTCAATTTTGACCAATGAATATTACTATGTTGAAAAGAAAAGTCAAATCACAAAGTCAGAAGAAAACAAGGTCAAAATTCCTTCACCCAAAATTTCAAAGAAAGATATGATTTGGTCTCAGGACATGGAAAAGTTAAAAAAAAAATAAAAAATAAAAACAACAACAGCAACAACAAAACAAGTAAGAGAAGTATAGGGAAAAATGGAAGAGAGAGATTCAAGAAAATCATAAGAAAAGAGAACAACTTGGTAAAGGAGGCACACAAATATTCAAGAAAAGGATACATTTAAAAAACAGAATAGGTCAAATTGTAAAAAAATAAAATAAAAAAGCATAAAATGCAATGAGAAGAATATTTGAAAAAGTGAAATTGGCTAAATGGGAAAAAGTCTATGTATCTCTCTCTCTGCTTGTCTCTTGTCTATTTAATACAAAAATTCATTGAAGAGAACTCCTTGTAAAGAACTGTCCAAATGGGAAAATAGAGTTTCCAAAAATTCACTGAAGAAAATAATACCTTAAAATTTAAAATTGGACTAGTGGAAGCTAATTATTTTATCAGACATCAAGAAACAATCAAACAGGGGCAGCTAGGTGGTGCAGTGGATAGAGCACCAGCCCTGAAGTCAGGAGGACCTGAGTTCAAAAGTGACTCTAGATATTTAATACTTTCTAGTTGTGTGACCCTGGGCAAGTCACTTAACCCCAATTGCCTCAGGAAAAAAAAAGAGAGAAAGAAAAGAAACAATCAAACAAAATCAAAAGAGTGGGGAAAAAGTGAGACAATATGGAATATCTCATTGGAAGAAATTCAGTTATATTTATATATTACAACTTATTCATCCATTCCCCAATTGATGGACATCCCCTTCAATTTCCTCCCAATTCATTGTCACCAGTATAAATATTTATGATTCTTTTTCTTTTCCTTTTATTTTATTTAATTATTTATTTTTAGCTCCTTGAGGTACAGATTGAGTAGCAGCATTTCAAAGGTAAGCATGGTTTCATAGCCCATTTGTCAACTGAAAAATAATTCTTATTTTCCTAAATTTAAATTTCTATAATTTTGGTGAGCAAGCAGATTTAGGAAAATCTTGGAAAGATTCAAATGAATCAGTGTTGCATGATGTAAACCAGGAAAACATTGTACACAGTAACAACAACATGCAATGAACTAAAACAGACTTAGTTCTTCTCACCAATACAATGATCCAAAACACTTTTGTAGTATTTATAATGAAAGGTGTTGTCCATCTCTAGAGAAAGATCTGATAAAGACTTAATGGAGATCAAAGATACTTTTCCTTTACTTTATTTTTCTAATCTTTGTTTTCTTTCATAGAGTGACATATCAGGATATGTTTTGCATGATTATATAACATGCCAAATAGATTGATTTCTCATTTGGCAGAGAAGATGAGGGAGGGAGAGAATTTGGAACTTAAAATTTGAATTGTAATTCCCACACTGCTGGAAAAATAAAATATTAATAAGTTAAAAAAGAAAATAAGTGAAAAATGGCTTTAATCTGTTGGAGGAGATTTGATAGAATGGGATCACTTGAAGTAGGAGAAAAATTAGCCTTGTTGGTAAGGACTAAAGCTACTTCATCATATGAGAAATAGGCAAAGGATGAGAGGTTTCTTATCATCTAAGTGATAGGATACTAGGAAAAGTTGAGAAGATGGAATTCCCAGGATGTAGTCTCAGTTTATTTTCTCTGAAAAATATGAGATAATGTTCCTAGCTGAGAACCTGGGGAGAAATGCATAAAAGGTTTGAAGATAGAATGAAAATGTCTGGGAAAGATACTGTGAAGAACAGAATAGTGAGTTGACAATGGATAAATAGTAGGATTGATTAGCAACAGTACAGGTCAAGTTAAAATTATGTAAAAATAAATTAATAGGAGTTTTATTCAGAATAGTTGTGAATTTGCACAACCACTTTAATTCAACAGTACACATGTAGAAGTGAAAGCAATGGTTGATGGTAGTGATCCAAGACTAAGGCTTAACTGGGCAGAATCAGCAGCATATAAGGGGGGTGGAAACAGTGTACATTTGTCAAATTGGGAAAGCAAAAAAAAAAATTAGTCAGTAAAAGGGAGATGGCCTGGAAGAGATAAGAAGTCATGGTGTGAATGAAAAATAGGGTTATGCAAGGCAATGGGAAGGAGAGGCAAGAAATCAATAGATTGTATTCAGAAAAGGGAATCTAAGAATTTTTGTGCATGTAGCTGATGGCAAGATTAAAACTAGGAACATCTTTGTGTGTGGCTGAATTGGGGTAGAGAAATCATTCAAGCAAGATCAGTAATTTGAGGAATTGAGTTATTGAAGGAGAATTAACATGAATATTGAACCTCCCCTAGTTTGAGGGCAAGTGCTGGAGAGGAAAGAAACATTTTAAACCAGGTATCAAACTCATTGAGGGAGTAAGAGGAGTGACCTTTGGGTCTGTATGCAATAGCTACCAGGATTTTGATTAGGTGGTAGATATGACTAGAATAAACTTCAAAGAAAGAAAGATTACCAAGCAATATAAGAAGAGGGAGGACTGAAATGGCAATGCAGATCAAATAGTATTCTAACTTCCCCACCATGGCTAGTGAACCAAAGAAAGGGCTTGAAGGTTCAGACAGTCCTAGAAAAGTGGCCCAGTAAAATTTGCCATCAGGAGGAAAGACAGTGTTTAGTGAGAACTTATAGGTGGAAGGAATGAGAGAGTAATTTTTCTTAATGAACAGAAGTGTGTTATCTATGGAACAGATATTCCAAAAAGTGCAGCAGAACAGCTTGGAGAAGGCCTTTTCATAAATTTTGGGTGTAGGAGAATTGAGGAGCATTGGAATGAGGAACTGAGTCGTAGGGGGTGAAAATGAAGTTTGGATGATGAGCTGCAGGAGTTCAAAGTCATTAACCTGATTCTATATAAATGTTAGTTCTTATTAGTCTAATTACATATATATACAGGCAGAAAAAGTCTGACTTCAAATTCTGTTTCATACACTTGCTCCATTTAGAGGCAGTTTGGTGGTACAATAGATACGGCTCTGACCCAGGAATGAAGAATATCTGAATGTAACTGCATACTCAAAGACTTACAAGCCTTGTAACACTGGGTCAATCATATTAACTCTTATTTGCCTCAGTATTCTCAAGTAAAAAATGGATATATTAATAATATATATATCCCAAATTTGTTGCAAGAATCAAGTGAAAGAAAATTGTACAGTGTTAAGCACATAGTAGACACTACACTTTTTGTTTGTTTGTTTACTTATTTTGACATGTAGTACTGTGGACTTTATTTTTTTTAGTCTTAACTCCCTTATCTGTAAAAAAAAAAATGATAATAGCATCTACTACACTGTGTTGTTATAAAAAACAACTTGAAAGTGCTATAGAAATATGGATTATCATTGCTCTCCTCAAATCCACATAAAACATAGAGACAAGGAAAGTCGAGAAAATTCAATTATTTCATCATCTCTATTGCTGAGTCCTTGAATTAGTGTAAACTGAGGCTTTGGGATTTGTGAAGCTTGAAGCTAAATATTTCCTTTTCATCTTTCCTTATTGGGATAGGAATCCCCACATGCCTGTTTAACACTTTAAAGTAGATGCCATTTAGAAATCTTTAACTAGAATATTTAAAACAGAAGCCGTTATCTTTTTAAAAGATTCATCTTTGTCCTGATCCTCTATATCTTGGCTCTTGTCACTGTCCTTTACAAACTCAGAGCTTACTCCACTCTCCATTCTCCTTCCTCACACATCTCTACACTACATGCAATCAATTGTTTGGGCTTCTCAAATCTATTTACAAAATATGTTCCTAATTTCTTCTCTTCTCTCCACTTGTTCAGACCATCATTGTATCTTCCTTGGACTATTGCAACAACCTTCTCTTTCTTAATTCCATCCATTCTCTTCAGATTTATCAAAGTGATATCTCTGAAGTGGAGATCCCACTTCAGGTTTTGTCTGCTGGTTAAGTTCTAATACATCTCTATTGTCCTTGGAATCAAGTACAAACTCTTTTGGCACATAAAGTTCTTTACCACCTTTTTATATCCTTCCTTTACAATCAGATTGTACATTATTTCATTTCACACTACAGTACAAACAATTGGGCTTTCTTGCTATTCTTCAAATATAATATTCCACCATATGCCTCTATCTCTTATAACTTCCTCTCACTCATATCTGGAACATATTTTTCACCTTCTTAGTGTATTTTTCTATTTTTGTATGAAGTTCCCAGAAGAAATATTTTCTGATTGTCCTAGCTACTAGAATGACTCTCTCAAAGATTGTTGTATTTACATTTTAAATAAACTATCCTGCACTTTCCCCCAGTAGAACAATAAGCTGCTATGTTTTATTGTTTATCTCTATGTACTTGAATCCTATACTATCTGGCATATAAGAGCTTATTAAAATATTTGTTGAATAATTGACCGTGTTATCTACAGGCAGTATTTATGTATATTTATTATTGAACTAAAAAGAGGTGACATCAGTTAACTCACCACTTGTGGTTGTGGTGACTTTGATGCCTTAATCTGCTCCATATACCTTGCTGAGAGATTCTCCCTCTCCCTCTCATTTCTTTTATGTTCTCACTCTATCAGTCTATTGAAATATGTTCTTCAGAAATAATCAGATGTTTTCAAACTAAATTATAAATAGTCCATAATAATTGAATGGTTATCTTTCCCAGGAGTGTTTCTGTTAGTTTGTTTGTTTTCTTTTGTTTTGTCAAGGATCAAAAGCTAATGTTAAAGAAATAATGTTCAAGACAACAAGGAGATTAAGTGATGAGGTACTTGATTCTTTTTAACAATGTGGTGATTCAGGGCAATTTCAATAGACTTGTGATGGAAAGAGCCATCCATATCTAAAGAGAGAATGATGGAAATTGAATACGGATCAAAACATAGATTTTTTTCACCTTTTGTGGTTGTTTGTTTGCTTGTTTTTCCCCCCCTTTTCAGGTATTTTTCCTCCTTTTGACCTGATTTTTCTTGTATAGCATGAAAAATGGGGAAATATGTTTAGAAGGATCACACATGTTTATCCTATATTGGATTGCTTGCTCTCTGTAGGACGGGGTGAAGGAGAGTGAAAAATATGGAACATAAGATTTTGCAGAGGTGAATGTTGAAAACTGTCTTTGCATGTGTTTGAAAAATAAAATTATTAAAAAAAATAATGCTCCAAGTCAAATTTCCATCATTAAACAAGAGACAGGAAGGATTTTTAGAGGACATCAGATCTTTTTTAGTGTCTCTGGTTTCTGAACAAGTGGGCTGTCCCTTTTTCTAACTATATGTAAGGTCAGCAATGATAGTCATCTCTAATGCCTTCAGGGTGGCCAAAGAGTTAATACTTAATGGTGATGCAAGCCATAAGCCCATCTGCAATGCTGTCACATAAATTCTTTATAATGTAACAAGCGTGGTTATCTCTGGAAGTAAATATTGCCTACAATTACCTCCTCAATTTGCTGAAGTCTTAAGCAATTTAATTAAATAATTGTCAAAAAAAAAAGTACCAACAGTACAGATTCTTTGTAGCATCAAGGATAGTAACTCAACAGGATTTATGTTGTAGAATTCCTTCCTCCAAAGGCACACGTCCCCTCCCTCAGGCTCTATGATTCTTACACAGAAGGTAGAAAGGATCAATCACTTACCAATAATCCCTTTAACACTCCTTCAGATAATTTCACCCCAGGACTTAAGGAATTCCCTGCCTAGTAGACCAGAAAAAATGACTGCTGGGAAAGCAGCACAGAATCTCAAACTGTCAGAGCCAGTGGAGACATGAGAGACCATGTTATATGAGTCATATTTCCAAGACAGTCTTCTTCCTGGTTTCTTCACATAACCACATAATGATTCAAACATCTTTGACTTTGGAACCAGAGGATAGTGGATCAAATCTCACCTCTGACCCTTCCATGTCCTCTTCTTTTGCTTCAGTTTCTTTAACTGTCAAATTAATGGACTGTAATAGATGGCTTTAGAGTTCCTTTCCATCACTGGACACCTTCACTTATGACCTTGGATAAATCAAGTAATTTTTTCTGAACTTCATTTTCTCCATCTACAAAATGAAGGCAGGGAACTGGAAATTGAACTGATTCCCATTGGTTGGAGAATGGTTGAATAAGTTATAGTATATGAATGTTATGGAATATTATTGTTTTATAAGAAATGATCAGGAGGATGATTTCAGAGAGGCCTGGAGAGACTTACATGAACTGTTGCTAAGTGAAGTGAAAAGAACCAAGAGAGTATTGTACACAGTAACAACCAAAATATATGATGATCAATTCTATTGGACATGACTCCTTTCAACAATGAGGTTATTAACTATACATATATTCGATTTCTTAAGTATTCTAACATAATTATCATGTAGTGGATATCCTGCCATCTAGGGGAGGGGTGGGGAGTAGAGGGGAAAAATTTGTAACAGAAAGCTTTGTAAGGGTTAATGTTTAGGAATTACCCATACATATATTTTGCAAATAAAAAGTATTAATAAATTTAAAAAAAAACAATGAGGTTATTTAGGCTAAGTCCCACAGACTTGTGATGGAGATAGCCATCTGTTTTTAAAGGGGAGTGAGTGTGGATCACAACCTTTTTTTTGTTGTTGTTTACTTACTTTTTGTTTTGTTTCTCATTTTCTCCCTTTTTAATCTGATTTTTCTTGTACAGCATGGTAGTTGTGGAAATATGTATAGAAGAATTGCACATGTTTAACATATATTTTATTGCTTGCTATGTAGGGGAGGGAGTGGGTGGAAGAGAGGGAAAAAATTGGAATGCAAAGTTTTGCAAGGGTGGATGTTGAAAACTATTGTTGCATATATTTTAGAAATAAAAAGCTATTATTAAAAAAATAAATCAAAAGGAAAAGGTTTAGACTAGATTGCCTCTGATATTCCCTTCATCTAAATCTATGGTCCCATGAGAAAGTAGAAATCTGTACTCCTTGGGAACCAGTTATCTCCTAAAGCAGCCTGTTTGATTTTGGGGACAGCTCTAATTCAGAAGTTAATGGAATAATGATTCCAGGAAGAGAAAACATGATCCTATGTCAATAAGCTAGAAGCTGAGGGATTTTTCAGACTGGCTGTTTCATAAGTTCCTTATAGATGCCTAGGTGGATACAAGAGAGTAAGAAAACCCTAGTCCACCAACACACATTGCCCATATGATATTGCACTCACCCAACTACCCACACACACACACACATACACACACACACCTGTTGTTGTCATTCCAGCCCTAGTCACTGAACCAGCTGCTCCATTGTGGCGTATCTCAAACTGAGGCAAACTGTGAATTCACAAGCCATAAATTCATCGGCTCCAAACTTCTGTAGCTATTTCCAGAACATCCTGTGGGGCCCTTTTTCATTATGACCTGCTGTAAAACCTGATGGTGTGTGTGCTGTAAACAATGAGAGATCTCTCTAATATGTGCTGGAGCAACATGTTTTTCCCCTTAAGAAAGCCCATTTCCTGCTTCTTGATTTTTGAATTTTGTGACAGAGCTGACACTTTATTTAGAATTTACTTTTTTATTATTTTTAGGATTTGAAAAATTATTTCCTTACCAAATTTCACAAGAGAGCTTACCATCCATCTGTTGTAAAGGCGAAACAAGGAAACTGACTGTTTGACACCTCAGGGAGGTGGGTGGAAAGAATACATTTCCATTCAGTTTGGGAGCCCACTCACATTTGATATCTTTCTTCTTTTCCCCATAGTACCAACCCTTTTGCACAGGCCCTTGTATTATGTAACTATGTTAAGGAAAGGGGGAAAAAAAGCACATACATAAAGTTGAAAGGAGCAGCTCTTTCTAAATACATTTTCTGTTTACCAATTTGGACAAAACGCATCCAAATCCCTTGCTTCAAAGCACACCTCAGCTGTTGTCTCCATATATGTACTTTCCTAATTCCATGAAGTTATATTTGCTTCCTTTTCAAATTGCTTTGTTGTACTGGATCTTTAATTTGTACTTACAGTTCTACAGTTTTATAGTATATGATCATAGATTTGGAATTGTAATCAGCCTCAAAGACCATTTAGTTCAACTCTCTTCTTTTACAAGTGAGGAAGCTGATCTTGTGTTGAACCTTCCCGCCTCCAGTTCAATCCAGGGTTGCTCACTCTTCACCATGGATCCCCTCCAGCCTCTTCCAGTTTCCTTTTTAAACTCAGATTTCTGCCCAAATGTGGCTCAATTCTGCCTCTCCCTGAAACTTTGGACACAGTGACTTGCCCAGATATGGCTTCTCTTTAGATGTGCAGGAGTTCCATATTCCATAAATTGGAAAAAAACAATTTTGATAAGTGTCAGAGGAAGAGGGATCCAAGTTCCAGGGGCTAGTGATTGACAGACACTGTTCCAACTTTGGTCATGAGGGAATGACATATCACACCAGACAGATGTGTTCAATTGATGAAAGGACAGACTGTCTTCTGTACCTATACTGTCAGTTTCAAGAGAAAAAAGACTCTTGATCTCTATCTACTTTGTTAGACTCAGTCCTTTTTATTTGAAAGAGGCCTGCTGTAATGGCACATGATATGGAAGTGACCTGGGTTCTTGAAAGCTATGAAATACATCTTTGGTTGCATTTTGGGTGATCCTCAACCTCAGAGATCCTGAATATATCACTGAAGACTATTGAAATTAAAAGAGTGGGTCTTTATTTCTGAAAAAAGCTTGGGGATCCATTGAAAGAATTATGCAGCTTCCTAAAGGCTATCCAGTTCTTTCTGTTTGCAATGTTAAATTTAGCTCATTATCCATTTTAAGGTCTCTAAAAATATATGTCCAGATGAAAAGCTCTAAGGGTATATCATAGCTCATACAATTGGCCTTCTTCTTCACAAAGTCCTACTATGTCCATATTCATTGTTATATGAGGTGATCTTAGGTTCTTGAAAGTTATGAAGTATAAGTTCTTACAGGTTAAATTGAGCTAGAAAGGCTTCAGATACCATCCCAGAAACAGATATCTGCTTTCCAAGGACTAGCATAATTTCAAGAATGAAGAGACTAATAGATTCATTATTTGGTGATGTCATTTGGCTACCATAAATCATGAAATGGAAAAATATGAAATGACTGTTAACATAATGGTGGCTCCTTTCTACAGTGTCAGAGTGGTAGAGTGACAGAAAAGAGAAACTCAAATTGAGTTCCCTGTCCAATGTCCAACAAGTAAACATCCTACTAAAAGAATTGTATCATTCATTTTAAATTAAACCAGATGACAAATTAAAGGTATGGTGCACTTGCTCTCCTAGGAAAAGTAAATTAATTATTTAAATGAAGAAAACATGCAAAAAGAAAAGAAAACAAAAATGAAGAATCTGAGCTAGAAAGAAACTGAGTTGTCCATTTCACAAAGGTAGGAAATGTTCCTGGTGAGATTTTTAACCTAGACACATCTGCTGACTCTATGGTCCGTTGTCTTTCCAATTCATCATTTCTTGTGTCCCACCAGCAATTAATCAATAATCAGTAAGCATTATTATTTTGAATACAACATTCTGTGGGGAGAAAACATAAGCATACACACACACATACATATAGCACTTGCTTTGGAGTGACTCCTAACTTGTACTTTATCAAGTTTAGGTAACCAGAACATGGCTACTATCTTCTCTCAGGGTATTGGGACACCTCTGCAGGAATGGTATATTAAGTATTATATAACTCATGAACATCTACTGATATTTATGGCTCCATAACTATTAGTTGGGAATCATTTATTCAACCAGCTTCAAGTATCTTTTAGAATTGGGTCTTTCCTGAAGAAACATTTCTTTCTTGAAACATACTTTTCCATTGGTACGTAAAGAGTCCAAGAGAAGATGGGATCAATTTTAAAAAAATCACACATGATAAAAGCATCACTTACTGTTTATGGTCCTGGGAAATCCTTTTCTCATCTATAGAATGATCAAGAATCTCCTTTCAGGCAGCCAGAAAATCTTCTGTTGGATTCTGTAGAATTACATGTGTTCTTGGGTTCCACTATAGACACTAACACCAACTTCACCCTCAGTAAGGATGCAAATGCTAGGGGGGCAGTTAGAACATGGGAAGTACTAAGTCCTCCTTTTGAAATTTGAAAGATTAGAGAGACAGAGAGACAGAGAGAGAGACAGAGAGAGAGACAGAGAAAGAGAAAGAGAGAGAGAGACAGGGAGAGACAGAGAGAGAGAATGAAGGGAGAGAGACAGCAACAGAGAGAAACAGAGGGGGGAAGGAAAGAGGGCTGGGAGAAAGAGAAAGAGGGAGAGAGAGATTTTGGTCAGTGTGTGTGTGTGTGTGTGTGTGTGTGTGTGTGTGTGTGTGTGCAGAAAGAAGCAGCCAAAGTTAAAAGTAAAGTTTTCTCCTTTCTTTATGTGTCAATTATTCAGGAGCACATATATTTCAGACACAATGAATGGTATCATCCCTCTCACTAGCCCCTCACAAATACATTTTAGATTAGATAATATATGGGTATATAAATATTGCTGTTTGAAGTGTTGAACAAATTCTAGGCACTTTAGTTGATAGCATCTTTTCTGTATCCACAACACAATAGGTTAACTGTGAAATAAATGTAAAATTATTAATGTTATCATGCTTGAAGAGAAAAACATATACGCCTATTTTAAAACCTAGTGAAGCTGTTGGAAGATTTTTATAATAAACATTTGTACATAGACACATAAAAACAATAAGTGATTATGGGAAAGTTTAGTGAAGATATTTGGAAACAACAAGTCGTAAGAATGACTTCATGTAGAAGATCGTGTTTGAGCTGAGCCTTATATCTCAGGGTCTCTGAATAATATTTTGAGTCCAAAATGAAAGAGGAGGAGAAGCACATTAGGATTAGCTTTAGGGAGATTCGAATCACCTTTTGTAAATCAGAACATTTTTTCATAAATAAAGAAATTCTTTCCTTTTGATTACCAACATTGTAACGATATCCCATTCATGATAGGAATTCTTAGAACAGAAAATGACTATCACCCAGAGGGCAATGGAGAGGGAAAATGGTAAGTGGAAGGGAAAAGACCAAAAAGCAAATTCAACATGGATCTCTGAAGATGAATGAGAGTGAAAGATATCATCAGGGAATTTTATGTCAAAAAGGGGAAAAAAATGTTGAGATAGCAATAAAGGAGGATGACAGGGGAGTAACTAACATGCTTCACTGTGCCCTCATTATGCCAGAAGAAAAGGACAAAAGCCTCCCTTGGATTCTTGGTGGATCCCTTTGGGTGAATTTATCTAACTCCATGATCAAGAATTATAAAGGAAAAGTAATAATGTATAGATTGAGACTATACATCCATCTGAGATTTGATCTGAGTGCCTAGTACAGTGCCATATGTAAGTCTGAACTTTATACTCTGCTAAATTTAATTTAAATAATGCAATAATTCAGAAAAATGGAGGATTTTTTCTTCCAAAGATTAAGGAATAACCTACTCCTTGAGAATTGCTGTGAAAAATAAGGTACTATTTTTTTCAATTAAACTTTCAAACATTTAATACTTAATATAAGTTGGATTTTGATCAGTCCTCTCTATCACAGTATTACCAATACTTATTACTTTTGATAACTGTCATTATTAAATATTCTAGGGGAGAATGTGGTTTTGTTCTTTGTTTATTTTACTTAAGATTAAATCTTCCAATAGATTCACTACATTTTAAAATAGGTATATTTTTTTTTTGTTTTTCTTCAAGCATGATGCCATTAATAATCTTGCATTTATTTCACCGTCAACCTTTTGTATTGCGAATTCAGGAAAGATGCTTTCTACTGAAACACCTGGGACATGCCAAACGCTTAAAACAGCAATTTGGGAGTAGACAGAAATAGGTGAGTAATATGCTATTTCCATCCAGTATGGCCTTTGATCACACCTGACAAGGTGATAATTCCAGAAACGGCTTTTCAGCACCAGTAAATCAGCCAGCCAGCAGTGGATGCATTTCTGGAATAGTGATTTTTCTAACATCAAGGCATGTTTCAATTCTATGACCCAGAGCTTTGAATAATGAGGAAAGGGTAAAGAAAAGTTTATCTTCACATATACATATACATATATATATACATATATACATATGTATATATATATATGTTTCCAACAAGGAGGAGTGGGCAGACAAAAGAAAAAGGAATGATTTTAAACAAGAATATATTTTAGCTATTCAAAAACTCTGGTTCAATCTGAAACTAGACACAAAAGCCCCAAACTTATATTTCTACATAGTCCTAAATTTTGCAAAACATTTCATACATATTATTTCCTGATGTATCAAAACTGCTAGAAGATACCACACTGTTGTAACCTCATTTAGCATGAAGGAAAAAAAAAAAAAAGTGTTCAAAGGTCCAGTATCTTGTCTGGTTCACATAGTAAATCAAAGATGGTAGCAGGAGCAACCAATCACTAATCATTTACTGGGGAAGTTACCATACAGAATACAAAATATTAGATATTATCCTCAAGAAATTTTTTTTTAAATTGTCAGTGAGGGGAGCAAAGATGGCAGAGTGAGCAACTCTGTGTCCTCCTCAGACCTTCTCTCACGTCAACAGTAAAATAAGCCTCTGAACTGATCTTTAAGTCAATGAACCCAGAAATATTTGGACTAAGAAATTCTGCTTGCTGAAGTTACCTTTGAAGAACTCCATAAAGGTCTGTTTCAGTCAGGCAGAGAGGGAGAGCAGTGGGAGTGAGCAGTTTGCCAGGAGAGGCAGGAAACTGGGCGGGGCTCAGTGTGGCAGAAACTCAAAACAGCTGGTGAGAGTTTCTGAGGCAATCGGGATACTCTGCCCTGATTGCTGGCAGGTGCTCTGGCAGATCTGCCTTTTGTAAAAGGCAGTTTGTAACCCATTGCAAAGGCATGGTTCTCCCCAACCAGCAGCACTGGAAGTTAATTACCGGAATTGCCCCAGGGCAAACTACCACAGCTAGCCACCACTTCTCTGCTTTGCACAGACCCCAAGCTTTTTTTAAAAAATAAATAAATAAAAAATGAGTAAGAAGCAGAAGAGAGCTCTTACCATAGACAGCTTTTATGGAGAGAAAAAAAGGCAAACCCCAGATCCTGAGGTACCTGTACACAAAGTAAATCCAGAGGAAGCCATCAAGGGAGATATAACCTGGTCCCCTTTGCAAAAAGCCTTTCTGGAAGATTGCATAAAGAATCTCAAAAAGAGCTGGATGATAAATGGGAAAATAAACTGAAGATCAGTGCAAGAAGGATATAATACCCTGCAAAAGAGATATGAAAAAGACAACAATTTATTTATTTATTTATTTATTTATTTATTTATTTTTTATTTTTTTAAATTTTTATTTTATTTGCATAATATATGTGTGGGTAATTCTTCAACAATAACCCTTACATAGCTTTCCGTTACAAATTTTTCCCCCCAACTCTCCACCCCTCCCCTAGATGGCAGGATATCCACTACATGTTAATTATGTTAAAATATTGGCAAATCGAATATATGTATACATATTTCCAAACTTATCATTGGTGTGCAAGAAAAATCTTATCTACACAAACGATATATCAGATAAAGGAAACACAATGTAAGCAAACATCAATCAAGGAGTATGAGAATGTTATGTTGTGGTCCACATTTCGCATCCCTCTCTCTGGGTGTATATGGCTTTCTTCAGTGAACAATTGGAGGTGGTTTGAAACATTTCATTGTTGAAGAGAACCATAAGACAACAATTTATTGAAAAAACAAAATTGGTGAATTGGAAATAGACAATAATGCACTGAAAAATGAAATTAGTGAAGTGAAAAAAGAGTGCAATGAACAAATTGGCCAGTTACAAAAGGAGCTAAAAAAGGTAACTGAAGAAAATAACACTTTAAAAATAAGAATTGAACAAATGCAAGTGAATGACTCAATAAGACTTCAAGAATCAGTCAAACAAAAACAAAAAAATTAAAAATTAAAAGAAAATATGAAATATCTCCTAGGAAAAACAACTGACTTGGAAAATATATCTAGGAGAGACAATCTAAGGATTATTGGATTTCCTGAAAGCCATGATGAAAAAAAGAATCTAAACACTATCTTCCAGGAAATCCTGAAAGAAAACTGCAATGAGGTTGTAGAATCAGAAGGCAAAATCACCATTGAAAGAATTCACCGATCACCTCCTGAAAGAGACCCCAAAAATAAAACCCCAAGGAATATCGTGGCTAAATTTCAGGACTATTGCACCAAGGAAAAGATTCTGCTAGCAGCTAGAAAGAAACAATTCAAATACCGAGGATCAATAATTAGAATCACACATGATTTGTCAGCCTCCACATTGAAGGATCGAAGGGCCTGGAACCAGATATTCTGAAGGGCAAAGGAACTTGGATTACAGCCAAGAATAATCTATCCAGCTAGAATGAGCATTATCCTCCAGGGAAGAAGATGGTCATTTAATGACATAGGTGAATTTCACCTATTTCTAATGAAAAGACCAGATCTGAACAAAAAATTCGACCTCCAAACACAGAATTCAAGAGAAGCATAAAAAAAAAATGTAAAAAGGAAAGGACTCTTTAGAACTTTATTTCTACTATGGGGATACTTATAGATTGGGGGTATAATTAAATATTACTTTGAAACTATGAAAAAGAAAACTAGAGGGGGGAAAAGCTATCATACTGGGGGAAAGAGGGAAAATGTGGTAAAATAAGATTTTTTTAAAAAAGAGGTAAAAATAAGGTAAAAATCTCATGAAAAGAGAAAGAAAAACTAATATAATTGAGAGAAAGAAGGGAGGGAGATGAGCATTGTGTAAATCTTGCTCTCATCAGATTGGGCTCTAAAAGTGTATATCAGACACTTAATTTCACAGAGAAACTTGTCCAGTGCTAGAGGGAAGTTGGAGGGAAAGGAGGAAAAGAAAGGGATAAACTAATAGAAGGGAAAATAGAAGAATCAGGGGAAAGGAGTAAAAAACGGAGGAGGGGATCTAAAGGGTGAAGCATTGTTTGGGGGAGCGGGTCATCAAAAGCAAAATACTAGAGGGGGGGAAGGGAGAAAGGGGAAAGGAAAGGGGAAAACATAACTTGGGTAAATAAGATGGCAGGAAATAAAGAATTAGTTATTCTAACTGTGAATGGGAATGGGATGAACTCTCCCATAAAGAGGAAGCAGATAGCAGACTGGATTAAAAACCAGAATCCCACAATATTTTGTCTACAAGAACCACATCTAAAACATAGTGACACATAGAGGATGAAGGTAAAAGGCTGGAGCAGAACCTATTATGCTTCAGGTACACAAAAAAAAAAAAAAAGCAGGGGTAGCAATCCTTATCTCAGATCAAGTAAAAGCCAAGATAGATCTAATCAAAAGAGATAAGGAAGGAAACTATATTTTATTAAAGGGTACCATAGATAATGTAGCAATATCAATACTAAATATATATGCACCAAGTGCAATAGCATCCAAATTCCTAGGGGAGGAATTAAGAGAGATGCAAGAAGAAATAGACAGCCACACTATACTAGTAGGGGATCTCAACCTTGCTCTCTCAGAATTAGATAAATCAAACCACAAAATAAACAAGAAAGAAAATAGGGAGATAAACCAATTGTTAGAAAAGTCAGTTATGATAGTTTGGAGAGAATTAAATGGAGACAGTATGGGGTTTACTTTTTTCTCAGCGGTCCATGGAACTTATACAAAAATTGACCATGTATTAGGGCATAAAAACCTCAAAATCAAATGCAGAAAGGCAGAAATAGTAAATGCATCTTTCTCAGATCGTGATGCAATAAAAATCACATGCAATATAAGGCCAGGAGAAAATAGACCAAAGTTAATTGGAAATTAAATAATCTAATCCTGAAGAATGAATGGGTGAAAGAACATATCATAGACACAATCAGTAAATTCATCCAGGAGAATGACAATAAGGAGACAACATACCAAAATTTGTGGGATATGGCCAAAGTGGTTATAAGGGGCAATTTTATATCTCTAGATGCTTACTTGCATAAAATGGAGAAAGAAAAGATCAACAAATTGGGCTTATTATTTTAAAAAAAAAAAAAAACTGAAAAAGAACAAATTAAAAAACTCTCAATTAAATATCAAATTGGAAATTCTATAAATAAAGGGGGAAATTAATAAAATTGAAAATAAGAAAACTATTGATTTAATAAATAAAGCTAAGAGTTGGTTTTATGAAAAAACCAACAAAATAGATAAGCCTTTAGTTAATTTGATTAGAAAAAGGAAAGGGTTAAAATAAATTGTTAGTCTCAAGAATGATAAGGGAGAACTTTCCTCTAATGAAGAGGAAATTAGAGTAATAATTAGGAGTTACTCTGCCCATGAAGGTGGCCTTGCTGTACCAGATCTAAAACTATATTATAAAGCAGCGGTCATCAAAACCATTTGGTACTGGCTAAGAAATAGAGCAGTCGATCAGTGGCACAGGATAGGATATCAGGACAATCTAGGCAAAAACCTTAACAATTTAGTGTTTGATAAACCCAAAGACCCCAGCTTTTGGGATAAATATTCACTATTCGGCAAAAGCTGCTAGGAAAATTGGAAACTAGTGTGGAAGAAATTAGGGCTTGACCCATACCTAACACCACATACCAAGATAAGATCTAAATGGGTTCATGATCTAGATATAAAGAGGGACTTTGTAAGCAAGTTAGAGGAACATAATATACTTTATCTCTCAGACCTGTGGAGATGGAATAAATTTATGTCCAAAGAAGACCTGGAACTCCTAATTAAACACCATATAGATAATTTTGATGATATTAAGTTAAAAAGTTTCTGTACAAACAAAACAAATGCAGACAAGATTAGGAGGGAAGCATCAAATTGGGAAATCATTTTTACATTTAATGGTTCTGATAAAGGCCTCATTTCTAAAATATATAGAGAATTGTCTCATATATATAAGAATTCAAGCCACTCTTCATATAAGTGGTCAAGGGATATGAACAGACAATTTTCAGATGATGAAATTAAAACCATCTCTAGTCATATGAAAAGTTGCTCCAAATCACTATTGATCAGAGAAATGCAAATTAAGACAACTCTGAGGTACCACTACACACCTGTCAGATTGGCTAAAATGACAGGAAAAGATAACGATGAATGTTGGAGGGGATGTGGGAAAACTGGGACACTAATACATTGTTGGTGGAACTGTGAATGGATTCAACCATTCTGGAGAGCAATTTGGAGCTACGCTCAAAAACTTGTCAAACTGTGCATACCCTTTGACCCAGCAGTGTTTCTACTGGGTCTATATCCCAAAGAGATCTTAGAGGAGGGAAAGGGACTCACCTGTGCAAGAATGTTTGTGGCAGCCTTTTTTGTAGTGGCTAGAAACTGGAAACTGAAGGGATGCCCATCAATTGGAGAGTGGCTGAATAAATTATGGTATATGAATGTTATGGAATATTATTGCTCTGTAAGAAACAACCAGCAGGACAATTTCAGAGAGGCCTGGAGGGACTTGCATGAACTGATGCTGAGTGAAATGAGCAGAACCAGGAGATCATCATACACAGCAACAACAGTATTACATGGTGATCAATTCTGATGGACATGGCTCTCTGCAAAAAAGAATTGTCCCAAACCAGTTCCAATTGTTCACTGAAAAAACCATATACACCCAGAGAGAGGGAAATGAAATATGGACCACAATGTAACATTTTCATGATCTCTATTGACATTTGCTTGCATTGTGTTGCCTTTCTCTGATTCTTTTTTTTCTTGTAGATAGGATTTTTCTTGCATAACTTCTCAAGCATTTCAATATTATTAATATGTAGTGGACTTCCTGCCATCTAGGGGAGAGGAGGGGACTGAGGGTAAAATTTGTAATGGAAAGCTTTGTAAAGATCAATGTTGGGGAACTACCCATACATATGTTATACAAATAAAAAGCTTTAATAAAAAAAAAAAGGAGTTACTCTGCCCAACTTTATGCCAGTAAGTTTGATAATCTAAATGAAATGGAGGAATATCAACAAAAATATAGATTGCCCAGGTTAACAGAAGTGGAAATAAATTATTTAAATAGCCACATATTAGAAAAAGAAATAGAACAAACTATTAACCAACTCCCTAAGAAAAAATCTCTAGGGCCAGATGGATTTAAATGTGAATTCTATCAAACATTCAAAGAAAAATTAATTCCAATACTATACAAACTATTTGAAAAAATAGGGGCAGAAGGTATACTACCAAATTCCTTCTATGATACAGATATGGTGCTGATAGATAAACCAGGTAGGGTGAAAACAGAGGAAGAAAACTATAGACCCATTTCCCTAATGAATACTGATGCAAAAATCTTAAATAAGATATTAGCAAGGAGATTACAGAAAGTCATCCCCAGGATAGGACACTATGACCAAGTAGGATTTATACCAGGAATGCAGGTCTTGTTCAATATTAGAAAAACTATCAGCATAATCAATTATATTAATAACCAAACTAACAAAAAACATATGATTATCTCAACAGATGCAGAAAAAGCATTTGATAAAATCCAACACCCTTTCCTATTAAAAACACTAGAGAGTATAGGAATAAATGGGCTCTTCCTTAAAGTGATTAGTAGCATTTACTTAAAACCATCAGCAAGAATTGTATGTAATGGAGACAAACTAGAACTATTCCCAATAAGATCAGGAGTGAAAATAAGGCTGCCCATTGTCACCATTACTATTTAATATTGTATTAGAAATGTTAGCTTTGGCAATAAGTGAAGAAAAAGAGATAAAAGGAATCAGAGTAGGTAATAAAAGAAACCAAATTATCACTCTTTGCAGAGGACATGATGCTATACTTAGAGAACCCTAGAGACTCAACTAAAAAACTGCTAGAAACAATTCACAACTTTGGCAAAGTTGCAGTATTCAAAATAAACCTCCATAAATCATCAGCATTTTCATATATTACCAACAAAGTTCAGCAGCAAGAGATACAAAAAGAAATTCCATTCAGAATAACGGATGATAACATAAAATATTTGGGAATCTATCTGCCAAGGAAAAGTCAGAAAATATACGAACTAAACTACAAAACACTTTCCACACAAATAAAATCAGACTTAGTCAGTTGGAAAAACATTAAGTGCTCATGGGTAGGCCAAGCAAATATAATAAAAATGACAATACTACCCAAACTAATCTACTTATTTAGTGCCATACCAATCAAACTCCCAAAAATTATTTTACAGATCTGGAAAAAATAGTAGGAAAGTTCATTTGGAAGAACAAAAGGTCAAGGATTTCAAGGGAATTAATGAAAAAAAAAGGCAGATGAAGGTGGCCTTGCTGTACCAGATCTAAAACTATATTATAAGGCAGCAGTCATCAGAACCATTTGGTACTGGCTGAGAAATAGAGCAGTCGATCAATGGCATAGGATATGATATCAGGACAATCTGGGTAATAACTTTAGCAATTTAGTGTTTGATAAACCCAAAGACCCCAGCTTTTGGGATAAGTACTCGCTATTCGGCAAAAACTCCTGGGAAAATTGGAAACTAGTGTGGAAGAAATTAGGGCTTGACCCACATCTAACATCACATACCAAGATACTATCTAAATGGGTTCATGATCTAGATATAAAGAGTGATTTTGTAAGCAAATTAGAGGAACGTAGTATAGTTTACCTCTCAGACCTGTGGAGATGGAACAAATTTATGTCCAAAGAAGACCTGGAACTCCTAATTGAACACCAGATGGATAATTTTGATTATATTAAGTTAAAAAGTTTCTGTACAAACAAAATTAATGCAGACAAGATTAGGAGGGAAGTATCAAATTGGGAAATCATCTTTACATTTAATGGTTCTGATAAAGGCCTCATTTCTAAAATATATAGAGAATTGTCTCATATTTATAAGAATTCAAGCCACTCTTCAATAGATAAATGGCCAAGGGATATGAACAGACAATTTTCAGATGATGAAATTAAAACCATCTCTAGTCATATGAAAAGTTGCTCCAAATCACTATTGATCAGAGAAATGCAAATTAAAACAACTCTGAGATACCACTACACACCTGTCAGATTGGCTGAAATGACAGGAAAAGACAATGATGAATGTTGGAGGGGATGTAGGAAAACTGGGACACTAATAAATTGTTGGTGGAACTGTGAATGGATCCAACCATTCTGGAGAGCAATTTGGAGCTATGCTCAAAAAGTTATCAAGCTGTGCATACCCTTTGACCCAGCAGTGTTTCTACTGGGCCTATATCCCAAAGAGATCTTAGAGGAGGGAAAGGGCCCCACATGTGCAAAAATATTTGTGGCAGACCTTTTTGTAGTGGCTAGAAACTGGAAACTGAAGGTATGTCCATCAATTTGAGAATGGCTGAATAAATTATGGTATTTGAATGTTATGGAATATTATTGCTCTGTAAGAAACGACCAGCTAGATGATTTTAGAGAGGCTTGGAGAGACTTGCATGAACTGATGCTGAGTGAAACGAGCAGAACCAGGAGATCATTATACACGGCAACAACAATATTATATGATGATCGGCTCTGATGGAAATGCAACAAAGAATTGTCTCAAACCAGTTCCAATTGTTCAGTGAAGAAAGCCATATACATCCAGAGAGAGGTATATGAAATGTGGACCACAACATAACATTTTCATGCTCTTTATTGATGTTTGCTTGCGGTGTGTTTCTTTTCTCTGATTTTTTTTTTTCTTGTAGATAGGATTTTTCTTGCACAACAACTTGTCAAGTATTTTATCATTATTAACATGTAATGGACTTCCTGCCATCTAGGGGAGGGTTGGGGACTAGGGGTAAAATTTGTAACGGAAAGCTTTGTAAAGATCAATGCTGAGGAACTACCCATACATATGTTATGCAAATAAAAAGCTTTAATTAAAAAATAAAAATAAATAAAATAAACAAATAAAATAAATTGTCAGTGAGTTGATATACATCAGGAACAAATAAAGTACAATTTTTGAACTATACAACAATTTGAATTAATCTAAATTAATTTTGTTATTATAATTTAAACATGACACTCTATACATGCCTTTTTTCTGGACATTGAGGACTAAAATAGTTGGTAAGTCTCTGACACTGCATTTGAGTTCAGGTCTTGGTGAAAACAAATTGAGTCTAAAGCATGGGATAACTATTGAGTGATAGCACCCCAATTTATGATGATTCTATTATCAATATGTCAAGACAATTCACATGCTGTCTTGGTACTATTGGCACAGTACATATTCATTCACTTTATAAAGATTGGTTGATTGAATAATTTGTGAGATATTCTTGGTGAGTCCATTGTTAGATATCTCATATTTTCCTTCCTTTTGACAGCATTATTTAGTAATTGTCATAGAGCCTTGGATATAATGTTTTAAATTTTATTTACATTTTTCACACAAAATGTTTTTGCATACCTTTTAGTCTTCTGTTACCTACATTTCCCAATACATCTTCCCTACTTTCTTTCCATTACAATAAAATCTTTAACAAAAAGAAAAACAAAACAAAAACAAAAACCAAAAACATAACCTAGAAAACATTTAGAAAATAACAATAAAAAACCCAATGCATTGTTTCATGTAAATATCCTCCTCCTTCTTTCTCCTCCCAATTCATCCCTAAATTTTTGGTCTTCAAAACTCTGCCTTCTCGATCACTGGTTCAACCTGAATTTTCTTCGACTCCTGGGGCTTCTATGAACTGGAACATTCTCCCACCCCCGTGGCCTGTTCATTCAGTCATATTTCTCCACAAAGGCCTCCCCCTTTTGTTAGTGATGTATTGATTCAGGAGCCTCCCTTTTGTGAAATGACTGTAGTCAAATTGCTTTCATTCCCCTTGTAGACTTGGCCTGGACTTTCTGAACTTCAAAAGCATCTTCCCTTACTGGGAACCTACATCTTCATCTCTCCTTGCACCTCCACTTCATCTTTTTTAGCTCCTTTTTGTGTGTTGTCTTCCTCATTTGGAATGGATGCTACCACATGTCAAGAACTGTATTTATTTTATTTGGGTTGTTAAAACATGACTTAGTAAGCATTTTAGAAATGTTATTTTTCTTGTCTCATCCTCTTCCTTTTTCACTTCCACAAAGACAAGGATGAAGAAGAGGGGCTTTCTGATATTTTTTCTTTGGGGTTTAATTTTGTCATCATGGTTACACAGTACTGAGTATTGATTATTTTATTGTTGTTGTTCTATCTAATCAAACTGTTAAAAATATTATACTGTTTTCCTGACCCTGATGATCTTTGCAGTAAATAATATTGCATCAGTTTAAATGTCTCCCATGGTTCTCTAAATTTGAGGGGCTCACAATCCAAAGCACAACAACACAAATTCATACAACAAAAGTTTTAGAAAAGTGTAACTAAAACCTTTCTTTTAGTCACTAATTTTCATGTGCATATATGTAGCAGGTGAATCTTTAGGTCAAAGAATGAATAATTTGTTCCTTTCTTAACATTACACCAAAAAGGTTTCCACGGTAGTTGCCCCAATTCACAGCTTTGCCATTAGAGCATTAATATGTCTATCTTTCAACAGTCACTCACTATTGACAAACAACATTATTTATCATCATTACCAATCTGCTGAGTGACTATGATGTAGTCTTAGATTTTTTTCTAATCACTTGTCTTATTAAGAGTGGTTTTGAACAGTTACACATGATTAATCCTAGATTCTAGGTATTTTGAGAACTGATTATTTCTCTCCTTTGACCATTCATCAGTTGCAAAAGACTTTTAGAAGATGCTATCTTAAAATTAGATTTTATCATTTTAATGTTTTCATATGTAGAGTATAAATTGGAAAAAGGAATAAAGGCACTACAGATATCAGGTATTGAGTGCTTTGAATGCAAAAGGAGAAAACTAATTCCTTACATCAATGTAATAATTTTAGATACATAATGGAAATATTGTTTTTATGGCTGTGCTTTCAACTAATCTCTCCAAATCCAATTTAGCCATGTGTTTTAAATGCACTTGGAATGTGATTATATATGATAAACTCATATGGCAAGGCCCTGCAATGTGCCAAACGAGCTATGATGTGACACAGTAACTTTTAAAGCTTGCCAAGAAGTTGAAATCTTGGAAAAAAGGTGTTGTTAGCTTTCAGCATGTGCTAATTGGGTCTGCATACCCAGATGGTCTGCATTCTATAGGAAAAGTGTTGGGGGCTGGAGTAAAAGGTTTTGGCTTATCAACTATTCTAATCAAGGCAAGGGATGGGTATCACCCACACTTGAACAAATCACATTTAGTTTCTTTTACTGGAGTGAGCAAAGCTTGCTGACTTTAATGTAAGAAAGAGTAGAATGGGGGAGGGGGTGAAGGTCTGGCTCTGGAGACAGCATATTTGTAGTAAATTCTACCTTCTACACTTTCTGTTTTCCCTAGACAGATGAGTTAGCTTCCTCTGGATCTCCATTTCATTATCCATAAAATGAGAAGGTTTTGACTCAATAGCCTGTGAAGTCCTTTCCAGTTCTCAATCTATTATCGAGGGATATAGTGTTGATCAAAGGATTTGAATATATCAGAGAAAAATGAATCACTGTATACTGAACTTAATTTGAGGACATATCAAATTTGCAGTCCTTTTTTAAGAATTCTAAACTGCAAATGGGCACATTTATTCATTTTCTTAAATGTTCATATATTTTTCTCTATTCCCCTCATTCTGGTGAATTTTCATGAGTTTATGGGTGAATGAAGAGCCTACTTTTTCAGCTCCATTCCTCGGTGAGCAATTAATAACTCTTCCCTTCCCTTAAATGGGATGAAAACTATTTATGGTTGCTGGTGATCCTTGAAAGCTAACTCAAGTGGATTTAGAGATCTTGCCACATCTAAATAATTAAGTAGCAAACCCTGGAAGAATAATAACACCATCTTAAATTTACATATTTTTTGGGGGGGAGAGTGAAATAACAAAGAAAGACCATTCAAGGTATATGAATTTTCCTTGCTTGAGAAAAATATGTTTTTGGTATTTTGTCTTTGCATTTCACATGTTTTTGATGTTTAAAAAAATAATTTTCAACTTCCAGATTTCTTACTTTAAAGTGACTTACCAATGTTCCAAGGGCATAAAATTTTATTTAAATACAGTAGATTTCAAAGTTTAAAAAAAAAATAGTATCATCCTTTTAGAAGTGCCAAACTTTTAGCCAAGAGTTCATGATTGGCTGGATGTGATGTTTGGTGACCCAAATTGAATCAAAAGGCAATCAGTATTATATTCACTTAGGCAATTAATCAAGAAACATTTTCAAGGATAGTTAAGAGAGACTGTAGAGGTCATGTATCATTACTTATGATACAAGACATAATTTCTGTCTTCAAATATTTGAAGAGACATTAGGCTTATTCTCTTTGGCCCCAGAACACAAACTAGGAATGATGGACATTTTTGAGATGCAAATTTATTTTTAACAGAAGAAGGAACTTCAATAACTTGAGAATTTCTAAGATATGATGGGTTACCTCTGAAGGTAGTGAATTCCCTCTCAGAGGAGATCTTCAAGAAAATAATGAATGACTTCTGCAATGAGGGATAAGGGAAGCTTGGTAATATATGGGTGGGACTATAATCCCTCTGAGAACTTCAAATTCTCAGATTCTATCATAGCCTCTCTTTTTACATATAAAAGCACAAAAAAACAGTCTCAGAGAGATGCTATGCCTTTAACAAAGGTCAATACAAAATAAGAGAAACAATTGGAACCCAAGTATTCTGCTTCTAATGGAAATCTTATTTTATAGAATCTTGGTTAACCACTTTAAAATATCAATAATATTGGTTACCTGGAAAATCACATAACACTAATATATGAGTTCTTGTAATGCTCAGGGAGAAACTGAGGCAGTTTCACACAGTGGAAATTAGATAATGCTTTATTGATGTTAATTGAGAGTTCAGAATCCATAGCTATGGATCAGGACTGGTGGGACTCATGTCTCAAAGCACGCAGTCCAGGCCAGAGACCAACACAGCCACAGCCATGTTAGCCGACTGAATACAAAGTACTCAGCACTCCATTGAGGAAAGTCATGGATTAATATAAGTTCCTATAGCTCAGGGAGACAACTTATGGGAACAGCCGAGCACATTTGGTGCCCAAGGAAACCATAAATTCAGTTCTGACAGGTAAGGAATAAGAAGCCTTGCCAAAGCAGATTGCTTGTCTAGGTCATGTATAGATAAGGGTAGGTTGAGAATGATCATCTGGAGATTTCATGATTACTTTGGAATGTGAGTCCAATTATTTCTGAAGTTCAGAAAGTGGGGATTCTATTCTGGGACAGAGCAATTAATGGAGACTGAAACAGCAATTAAGGGAGACTGATACTACAACTGAGGGAAACTGAGACAGTAACTGAGGGAAACTGAGACAGTGACTGAGGGAAACTGAGACAGTAACAGAAGAAGACTGACACAGCAACTGAGGGAAACTGAGACAGGTACAACATTCTTAACCTGGGTTCTAGAGATTCTTGTCCTCTCTGCATAGATATCAGAGTATCTGTAAATTTGGTCATTGAACAAATTAGAATTTCAATATAAATCATTTCATTTGTATTCTTACATATTTTAAGCATTAAAAATAATCATTGTCCTAAAAGGTAATGCAAAAATTTTAAAATACTGCCAAAGAGATTCAGGACATGTACATGTGCACATGCATGTACACATATATACACACACATATACAAATTAAGAACACTCAAAGACAGTGTGTTTCCTAGGGGGGAAAAAAAGAGAGAGAGAACAATGGAGCACATCATATGTTTACATCTGTCAAAACACTTTAGAATGTGTCCTTCAAAACTAGGAAATAGTCACATTTATGTCACTCATATAAAAGAAGTTCTGCATTGGTGATAAAGGCTCTGTCTACACTGAGTCACTTACATTTTCAGTCATGTCTAAGCAAAACTTGAAGACAAAATTAGGCTCACATCGAGTACCAAAGACCATCTCCAATGTAGAGTTGTTTGCAGAAGCACAAGATTAAGGGGTTGGCTGCCACAATATGATAAGCCTTTGGACTAAAGTTTAAGGAAATAGTATTGGAAGCTCATAAAGGCAGTGACAGCAATAACCCTGTTTTTGTGAAATATAATAGCACATCATATTATATTATATCATTCTCTAATATTCTATACTATAAACTAGACTAGGGTAAACTGTAAACTAGGGTATACTGTACTGTGAGGTAATATGCAATATAATATGATAGATATAGTAAAATATGCTTATAATATAGTATATTATACAATAAGATATGGTTTATACAATACTATATGAAGCAATAGACTATAAAACTATTATTGTATGATACGTTTTAATATGATATTGTACTATATGAGAATATGTTATCCTATGTGATTTAAAAAAAAATTACACATTTATGTTATTTGAATATGGCATCCTATATAATGCTGTTTTCCTGTTACATTAGGCTATAATATCATCATATACCATATATAGATCTATTTTTATCATATGTATATGTATAGTTATATCCATTTATTTATATACCTATATATGCACATGTACACATATATTCATGGATTAATCAGTTATTGCTGTATTCTATATATGTGGACAGGTAAATATGTACATATGTACAAATAAATATAATTACATATATTTCCGTAACTGATTTCTGTGTATTTTTTCTCTGCCTTTTTATTTCTACCCACAGCCCCTTCCCATTTTCTGGGAGAAACTAGAGAATAAGAACCAAAAAGAGGGGGCATGAGGCAATATCTATAAGATAGGGCTTTTTCTTCCCCAAATGAGAGCACAAGTTCCCCAAAATGAACTCAGGTGAACCTAAGAAGGTCAATGTGAGAAACTGGCATAGGGTACCATCTATTGTATGAACAAGGAGAGTCATGGATGGCCAGCTACTGTCCTAGACAGCAGTGATATTTATCAAAAGGATTTTGGGCTATAAATCTAGAGTTTTCTTCGTCAGAGAGGAAGGAAGAAGGGCCAGTTTAAAAAAAAAAAAAAAAAAAAGGAAAACAATGTTCAAACAGAAATTGCCTATGAAACAGGTAAGTTTATCTTAATATACAAAAAGGTGAAGAATTGTATCTCCTTGTTAATATAACTACCTTGCTTTAAGACCAAGACAATATTCTTATCTGCAAAGTCTGTGTAGTTTCTTCTGAAATTTTAGACATTTATTTTTAGAAGAAGTTTGAAGTAAAGGTACAATCTTGGATCCCTAAGTTATTAAGATGTCTAACATTTTGGCTGGGTTTTAGTTCTAGTTTAATTTAGACATGCAAATATCAACTTAACCACTGACCAGTGTTTGAACCAAAACTCATATTGCCACAAACATAAAGCATCAGATTGCATTTTGTGAGGGGAAGTTGGGGAAAGAGTAGACGTTCTTTTAGTTCTTGAATAGGTGGGTCCACTTGAGATGACAGCTGCAGTCTCCATTTAGACATATTTGTAAGTTTAATGGTCCTCATCAATATCTTTTTTTCTTTTTACTTTTTACCCCAGGACTGCTCCATTTTTCTATATCAGATGTCTAGAACCACACTCCTTCCTTTCCATTTCCATTCATTTAAAATTTCTATTGGACTTTGAATGACTACTTTCAAATAAGTTAGCACATTAAACGGACCTTTACCTGTAATGAATATAGGAGGATTATTGTCTTCTCATAGTCATCTTTATTAGGCAGTAATTGTTCTTTATTGGTTATTCAGAATATATTCATAACAGGACCTATTCATGACCTTGAGTCCATCAGAAAAGTATCTCTTTTCTTGAGATTCTTAGGTATCTTGGGGAAATTAGAAGGAGCTAATTCAAAGTCCAATAGAAATTTTAAATGCAGAGTATCCTCATTTATTCTTATAATGCAAAGAATAATAATTTTTAAAAATCAGCCCAAAAAAATCCAAAAGAAAAATATTCAGAATGGGCTAGGGAATTTAAAATAGGGACATGGAAACACACAGGATAATTCTGTTGCAAATTGTTAAAGTTAATTCAGACACTCATCTTAAAAGCAATGTTAACAATCCTAAAGGAAGTAAATAATTTCATGCCTCATTCTCTTTAATTCTCCTCTTTCCCCTTTTTCTTTTCCATTTTTTTAATTCTTTCTCATCCTTTTTTTCATTTTTTTGTTTCATTTTTTCATTTTTCTTTTTCTCTTCCTGCTCCTTATCTTCCTCTCTTCCTTTCTTGCCCTCCTTTCTCTTCCATTTAGAGGCACCTAGATATATCAACTAGACAGAAGATCTTAAGACTCAGGTTCAATTTGACCCCATTTGATATAAAAGCTCCATTACTGTGGCAACTCATTTAATCTCTCATTTCTCTAGATAATTCTTCAAAAAAACAAAATTCAGAGGTTTGTATTTGCATTGATAAGGATTTTTTTTTTCACCTAAAACTTACAGTCCCTATCCTTCATTTATATCTATATAAATATAAATGCATATGTTTACACATACATATATATGTATATACCCATGCATACAAGCACGCACACACACACACATATAGAAACATAGAGAAAGAGAAAGGGGGGACGGAGGAGAGAGAGAAATAGAGGGAGGAAGCAAGGGCAGAAGGAAGAAAGGAAGGAACAATGTAGTACAGTAGCAACCAATTCTTTCTCATGAGAAAGGGTACATAGTCTCTGACACAAGGCTTGGTTTTAGAAAGACAGAGAGACACCCAGAAAAAGGGCATTTTCTTTTTTATTTCCTTCCCAATCCCCAGGCTCTTTTCCATATTAGCTGGAGTTTCTAAAGCAGTTTCTAAAATGCAGCCTGAAGATATTAAATGCTTAAGGTACTCCCTTAAGGGAGTCCATTAAGGGTGTAGGGTGTTTCCCATTCAATCCAGTCCCTGCCCCTAAAGAGCTTCCATTGCAAAAGAGGAAGATAACTGGGGAAAGCTAGGGACAAAGAACAAAAAGATTATTTTCCAATCTCAGCCACTTCTTCTAATTACAAAACCCAGGCCTTTATCTTACATTCTTACATTCTTTTGGATGAGTTAACCAGCACCCAACCACCTTGATTATTTTTTGATGTCTCTATGGGTTTCAGTTTTCTAATTTAAGTTTCATTTCTCCAATTTAATTTTTATATTGGGGAAACCAAATAAATGTATTTGTCACAGAAGGAAGGAAGGAAAGAAGGGAGGGAGAAAAGAAAGAAGATGACACTGATTCAGGTAGTTTCATATAGTGGCAAAATGACTAGCACTTTTTATCTTTTTGGACATTAAGTTTGATTTATTCTTCAAATGATTTTTTAAAAATGAAATAAATATTATCAAGAGATTCAATTTTTATTAAGAGCTTGAATCACAAACACAATTTAAAATTTTAAAAGTTACTTCTCTTAACTTATTATCTTACTATAAATAAAGAGAAATAAATTTCAAACTTTCTTAATTATATAATATAATATGATATGTGTACTGAGAAACACAAATACTATCTTTGACTTGAGAAGGGAAAAGAGTGTTAATTATTGAATGGTAAAATTGAGTGAAATCCCATTTAGCCTCATGTATTACAGTTGGATATTGAAGAATGGATAGAATTGTGACTCATTGAAGGATAGAATTTTTTTAATTGTCTTCTAATTATAGCATAGTTATTGAATCAATAAATGAGTTAGTGAATGAAATATATATAGATAATAGTAGATAGATGTATGTCTATATAGATATCTGTCTACATGTATATATAAACATATGTCCATATATATATATACATATATAAACATATACACAGGCATATATAAATACATATAGCTTTGTATGAATTACTACTTTAGCAATCCAGTTTAGCTGTTCAGAAGAGTCCAAAAACTCACCAAAAGCAAAATGCATAATGTTTGATTCAATTGAAGTGAATTGACTGAGTGTACATGAAAGGCACAACTAGGGGAGAAAGCCTAGAAGTTGCTAGAAAAAGTTATAAGAGATGGGGAGTATGGTAGTGTGACTGAAATTTACATTGCATTATTGAAAGTAAAGAAAACTTAACCTGGAAAGACGATAGAAAGCTGTACATTCCAAGGAGAATAGATGTAACATGGATGGTAAATAGGAGTCCTTGAATGCTTTTGAAAAGCATTTCTGTAGCACCAACTATGAACCAAGAACTAAGTTAAACTCTTTATAAATATTAATTAATTAATTAATATTTGTTCAATTTGGATTTATTAGATCCATATATAGGATAATCTGGCAGAAAAATAAAGATTTTATAATGGGCAAGAAATAATTTAGGAAAAACAATGATGAGATTCTTATAAGGCCAAAGAAATAATAAAAACATGGAAGAGTACATGGACAGTGGTATGTGAGAGGGTGCTTTAGAATCAACAAAACTTAAGAATTGATTGGATAGATATCCTTGGGTCAAAGGAAAGATAGAGTTAAACTTCACACTAAAGTAGTAAACATGGATTCTTGGTGGTAAAATTGAAAGAAATTAGGGAGTCAGAGTAAAGTGTTTATCAAAGAAAATGAAAATATGGTCCAGAGTTAGAGGGACAGGTGAGAGCTAGAAGTAAAGATCAGGGAGTTAATGAAACCAATCAATTCTGTATGCTAATGAAAGATGAGATTGTGTACAGGAAGAGAAAAGGAAAAAGTGAGATAGTAAACAAAGATAACAAAAGATTGTGAAGGACTACCATAAATTAAGATACAAGCTGACTTTAAATTCCAGGGTAAGCCCCAACGGAAGGAATTGTTGGGAAATAGGGATAGAAGAATGGGCTGATTTCATTATGCCATTGATTTAAGAGAACACATAAGTGAAGAAACTCCTTTGTCAAAGAAGTCGGCAACTTATATTCAATTCGGAATATTAAAAAGATGCCTAGGCAATAAAATTGCACAGAGGCTAGATGGTTGGATTTGGAGCCAGAAATTCAATCAGAATTCCAATCTAGCCTTAGAGATTTATTTATTGTGTAATTGGGGAAGGGAGATCACAGCTCACATCACACTGATTTTCTTCATCTGTAAAATGAGGATAATACTAATTCCATTTCATTGAACTGTTCAAAAAAAATCAAAGAATTTGTCAAAGGTAAAATGATTTGCAAATCCTAATGCACTGTATAAATGCTAGTGTTGTTGTTTTTAATGGTGATGATAAAAGCTGGGAGATTAAATTATTTGCTTACAGTCACACAGTTAATAGGTGTCAAAGGAAGCACTTGAATCCAGATCTTTCTATTTTATAAGCTGATTCTTTATGCATTATATCATGACTATAAATTCTGGGAAATTTCCAGTGTGAACTTCAAATACACGGTGGTAGTGAGTTGAATGAAAGAAAAAAAAAAATATATATATATATATGTATATATATATATATTTTAGGACTCTCTTGAGTAAGGCAGTCAGTAAACATTTATTAAGCTCTTATGTAGAAGTGAAAACAATAAGCTAATTAAAATATTGCAGCTCCTTTAGTCCCCTGCCTGGAACATTACTTCATTTTCTTTTCTCTGTGTGCTTAGAGGGAAAAAAAAGAAATGAAAAATAAAGAATACTGTGTCAGCTGCAAAAGAGACAATATAGCAATATAATCAAGAGAAAGGTAAAATTCCCGTGCAGTGGGCTAGGGTTCAAATCCAAAATAGGCTAATTTCTATGTACAATCTCAATGTCATTTCCCTCTATTCTTAGATTCCTCACTTGAAAAAAATAAGGAATCTATAGAACAGAAGAGGAAATTTACCTTCCTTCCTCCTTTACATGTGTGGGGAAAAAAATCCCATATTGTGCCAGTCTTGGTGGATGTATCCCTCTGATCCAATGATTCTATCCTGACTGACATGACTCTATGGTCCTTATCTTGACAAATCCTTCAGCTCACTCAGCACACAAGTAAAGAACCCCTGTGCAAGGCAAAACCCAGTGGGCTAATGGAGCACAGCTCTACCAGAGTCATAGTCCTAGACTACTGTCCTTTCCATATTTGAAGGGTGTGCCCTCTGCAGAGCTAGGATCAGGCATCTGTTTTGTACTGCAAAGTGACAGCAATCCATCATAGAGGTCAGGAGCAGGCAGTTATATCCTGGTCAGATCTTGAACTTTATTCACCTGTCAAGGACTACTGCCTCCTGGAGTGAGAGATTAGCAGCCATTTTAACAGCTGAATGGCTCCATGGCCAGAGAAGGAACAGAAGAAAATTCATCTGCCAGAGAAAACAGCAGGAACCTATTGTTCTCTCTAAGAGCACTTAGCTGAAGGCATGAATGACTTGACTTTTATGCAAAGTATCCTGAGCCTTTGAAACAATCATTTGTCAGCACAATAGATAGGCATATTGATAAGGGTCATTTTGGAAGGCTTACACACACACACACACACACACACACACACACACACACACAGAGTAGGATCATTACATTTAGCACTAGGAAAATTCATAGAGCTGATATATATACATATATACATATATATACATACACACACACACACACATATATATATATATTTTTTTTTAAGTGAGGGCAATCTTTGAACCAAAGCAGAGAAATTCCTTCCCCCAAAATGCATAGATAATAAGAAGGATATTTGGGATTTTAATTCTCATTCTATGAGTGATTCAAAATCCAATGATGCTTTTAGAGAGTGCTTATGCTTTCTTGGTGATTTAATTAATGCATGAATAATGAAGGAATGGATAAAGGAGAGAATGAAAAAAAAAATATTAAGTACCTCCCATGTGCCTAGAACTATAGGGAACTAGAAATATAAATGTAAAGAAGGAGAAAAGTCCTCCCTCATGGAACTTGTATTTTAATACACATTTAGAGAAGTGGTGGTGAAGAAAGGGATTTTATTCTAAAAGTCCCAGGGATGACACTAGGAGACAGAGAACATGCAAATATTATGTACTTTTTCAGTTTGAATGGTGTTATTGATATGATTATTAATTTCAAATCAAAATGTGTAAAAATTAGGGTGGAATGGGGGACATACACTAGCTAAGTTCATGACAAGGTGTTGAGGTGGACCTTGCTTTCCAGGTAGGTGTCTGGTAGTGATGTGGAAAATCTTTGGAGCCAGTAGGCTTATTGAATTTCTACTCACCCACTGGGTGAAAGTGGAAATTCAAATGTGTGCCACAGATAATTTATTACCTCAAGCCTAAACTCATAAGGATTTATCCATCTGACCACCTTCCTCATGAGACTTCTTTCAAAATGGCAGAGCTGTGAATGTAAGGGCCATTATAAAATCAAGTCTCTACCCTCTTGCTGAAAGCCAACTGCTGTGCTGGACTTGACATGACCTATAGAAATGTATTTTGGCAGAAAACCAACTCAGAAATTTGTTCTATAACAAATCATATTTGCGTATACTTCCAGGAATTAAACCCTGTGCATGGAGCAGTGGTGTTGCCAGGGAGCGTATAGGGGTCTCTCTTGATAGGAACCATTAAGGAGTCTTTGGCCAGAAACTCAAAGCCATATGTCAGTCCTGTCAAAAGTGATATGGATCTGTTTGCAAAGAACCATGCTGTTGTACTCTGCCAGGAACCCGTGGCTATGTCCTGCCGGAAACTCAGAGCATGTGGTATCATTGCCAGAAAGTGGTGCTACTATGGGATTATCCAATAGCCCTAGGAGCAGAAAGAACCTTGCTTCTTGCTCTTGCTTCTAGCTAGATATAAACTATTGACTGAACATCTGAGATCACGAAGCAACTGTACCCATTTTCCTTTCCTGGACAGGATGGCAGAAAATCAAGAAGAAAAGAATTGGTTTTAACCTGGTGGCATTAGTGTTAATTAGTTTTTTGGAAGTTTGACCAAGAGTATTTTTTTTTAATAGCATGATGGTAGATGGGATTGTGGCAATAATAGACAGTACTTCCCTGGGCATCTAACTGGAGAAGTTTAAGCCATGGATCTAAAATGGATGATACTTTTGTGAAATTCTTATTTAGTGTTAAGGAACTGGAAATAATGCAATGTTTAGAACACAAAGGGCCTAATACACATTTCTTCAATGAAAATAACTCATAGTATTTAGTTCCTCAAAGATCATCTTGTCTAGCTTCCTCTTTGTACATTGAAGATTTATAAATTTAGAGCTAGAATGGGTTTCAGGAAATGCCTTATTTAAATGAGGAAACTAGTTGGGAAAATGGAAAAAAAAAATTCTAGGTCTAGAGTCAGGAAGGTCTAAGTTAGATTGGATTTTTTATTCTTAGCTCCAGAGGCAGAAACAGAAACAAAGCTGGCAGTTACAAAAGAGCACATTTAAGTTTGACATAAGGAGGGAATAGCTATTAAAGTTATCTGGAAGTTGAATAACCTACCTGGATAGTAGTGAACTTTCTATAATTAGAAGATTCTGAATGGAATAACCACTTATGGGAGTTGCTCAAGGGAGGAGTCTTTTGTTCATTATGGATGGGACTTCCTGTTGGACATTTCTGAGACCTGGAGATGATGTATGCATATTAGAATGAGAGTTCTTTGCAAGCTCAACATGGTTTTCTTCCTTCTATCTCAATATCTTGCATATAGTAGCTGCCTAATAACTGTTAGTTGGTTAAATAACATCTGGTCATATTCTCTACATTTATTGAATAAGAACAGAAACAACTTTGCTAAGTAAAGGGATTATTTTACCAAGTTTTACAATGTTTTCTAAGACTGAGTAAATACTTTTTACACAATTGTGGAATGATTGGTTAAAATATTTGCCTATTTGATAATGATTTTTTTTTTTCAACCATGATGATTCTTGAGAATATTCTCTTGTTACAGACATTTTGCCCTTGTATCAGGGATGGGGACATCTACGCTGATGGCGAAAAAAAAGTTGTGCAAGTGGAAGAACTGACATTTGGAAGAGTATTATGACCTCAGGGGGGTGGAACTATAAGCAAAATGTAGAAGTTTGGTGGGCCATTATGAATCTTCATGCTTTCATGAAAACAACAACAAATCCTTCATAATTCAAATGTTTACTTGGAAATAATTTGGTCATCATTTCTCTTTTTCAAACAATGCTTGGCTAGCCATACATTAGAAATGTTAGAGAGATGATCCTTAGTTAGGTACAAGTTGACCCATGTCCCTACTCTATGAGATCACACAATCTGAAATATTTAAATATGACTTTATCCATTACTCTTGACTTTTAGGGTTGGAGACATTTTTTTGGTTAAAATTCCATATATGTGATAGGGATGAGAATAAATTGTTCTCCAAAGAATTGCCAACTATTAAAAGTCATATAACATATTGCTTAAAATCCCTGACAATTATGGAAAAGCAAATCAAAACAAATTTGAGATTTTACCTCACATAGAGCAAGTTAGTAACAATCATAAAAGTCTGAAGTTGTCAATATTATTCATTTTGCTAGAAAACAAAAACATAAAATGATTTTTGTTAAAACTAAATTTAGATAATTGTTTTGAAAAGCAATTTTGTAATTACACAAGAAAGTAATTAATATGTCTATAGCTTCCTAAATTAATTGCTATATTTATACCCTAAGATAGTTAAAAGCAGAAAGAAAAGTAACACATATACCAAAAGAATCACAGTAGAAATTTTGGAGTATCAAAAACTGGAAAACAATATAAATGCTCATCAACTAAGTGACAGCTTAAAAATTGTGATAGATGAATATAATGGAATAATCTCTACTTCAAGAAACAATGAATTTTAAGAATGCAGAGAAGACTGCACTTAACTCTTAAAAGCAAAATTAGTGGAGTTTCATATTTGAACTTGAAAAGTTTTTGGTTGAATCCTGCCATAAACTATTATTATTTGTCCTATGTTTTTGAAAAGTACCATGACATCAGGGAGATGATGCCATGATATGCAAGTTAATTTGATTCAAGTGAGGGAAGGCTGTGCTTCATCGCTTGCCTCACTTCCCTCCAGTGCCATCTGGGTCCAGATGTAGATCAAGATGAAAGGAGATGGTCTTAAATACATGGGAGTCCTTGGCTTTTGTAAGTCAGGTCTTTAACAGATCTCAGTTTGACCAAGGCCATATCCATTCAGTGAATAATGCCAGATATCAATTGAGACAAAGAATAGCCTCTTTCATCTACTAAAAAAAAAAAAAAAAAAATCTCAGGTGGGGGAAGACATTGAGTCAATCAGGACCTCAATAAGGACCTATTTGGGACTTGGTCTGGGATCGATTGTTGGCCAATCAGTGAGAGTCAGAATGGTTTTGGTTTAACGTTCCCTAAGGTTAAACTCACTAAGAGCCCAAACTTTTGCAGGGCTTAGTTCCATCATTAGGAAAATTAGGAGGATAGATTTAATCATATCAGAGGTCCCTTTCAGCTTCTTATATATCATCCTATTAGTTTAGTTAACAGAAACAGGAAAGTGATATATACAATGAATAAAAACTGTGGGCTCAAATGAATTATTCATAATTATAATGATGAAGTTTCATCAGAGAAAAGAGATGACAAAAGGTACCTCTTTTCCTTCTTTGTAGAAGTAGAAGCCTATTATGGAACATTGCATGAATGTCAATATCAATGGGTATGATGGTTTTATTAGATTTTTTGGAAGTGTTTCCCCCTTTTCTCTCTCTCTCTCTCTCTCTCTCTCTCTCTGTATGTGTGTGTGTGTGTTTCTCTATTGTCTCTGTGTCTCTTAATTTGATATTATAAAATATATAAAATATGACTCACTAGAGTTATAGTGTATACTGTAATGGGAGTTTCCTTAACATTTTGAGAATCAATAAAAAAAAAAAAAAAAAAAAAAAGAAAATTATAGGTTAGAGACTGAGAAGTCCCGTGAAGGAAATATTCATGAAAGCTCCTAAATTTCTGCATGCTTAACTGCCACAGATATGTTGATTATTGTTGATTATTTCACTATAACATAATTCATAAATGAATTAATTTAGTTCATCCAACATTAATTAGTCAGTTGATATTAGCAAATCACTGTTATGAAAGACAGGTATAAGACAGACCCTGTTCTCAGAGAGCCAGCAATGCAAAAGTTGGAAAGATACTGATGGAGAAGACATATAGACATGGCTCTATGATTCAAAGATAAATGTCACAAAGAAGAAACTCAAGAAAATAACTTTGGACTGTGTAAGAAGAAAGAGAACAACAAGAGAATCCCAGGGATAAAATTGGACAAGACTTCAAGAAAGTAGTCACACAAATTGGTCATTAAAGGAAGGTAAAGACTAGCTATATGTAGATAGGATTGGATAAAGAGTTTAATATGTAGTATTTATTATTTAGACTCTTTTTAATTGGAAATATGTTGTCTCACATTTTGAATCTTTGCTTATGTTCTGCTCTGCTCATGGAAATTAAAAGAATTATTTTTACTTTTTATATTTTGTATATATGTTTTAAATAAATAAATTTTCAAGTTATATTATATATATATATATACATATATACATATGTATATAGGGAAGAAATGAAAGCTGATCGAATAAAATAATTAAATATTAAAATTGAGCAAGTGGAAGCTAATGACTTTATGGGACAAGAAACAATAAAACAAAGTCAAAAAAATTTTAAAAAAGAGGAAAATGAGAAACAGTTCATTAGAAAAACAACTAATCTGGAAAATAGATAAAGAGGAGATAATTCAAGAATCATTTGAAAATCTGAAAGCCATGATCAGAAAAAGAACATAAAAATCATATTATAAGAAAACATAAAGGAAAATTGATTTGCCATCATAGAATCAGAACATAAAATAGAAATGGAAAGAACTGAGTGATTATTTCCTGAAAGAGACAGATGACAAAATGAAAAGGCCCAGAAATATTGTAGCCAAATTCTAAAATACTGCAAAACAGAAACAATTCCAGTGTCAGGCTCCCACTACATTTAGCTGCTTCTACATGAAAGAATCAGAGGTTTCAGAACATAATATAAATGTAAAGGATCTAAGATTACAATCATAAATAACCTACTGAACAACACTGACTAAAAAAAAAAAATAGAGAGAAAATGGATATTTACTAAAAAAAGAAAAAAATAGGATGCTTAAACATTCTGGTGAAAAAACTAGAGATTAATAGAAACTTTGACTTTCAAATACAAGACCTAAGAGATGCATTAAAAAAAGGTAAACATGACAAAGAAATTAAAAGGCATTCCATAAAGTTAAACTGTTTACATTCTTAAGAATGTTATCACTATTAGGACAAACTGGGGGTTTAAATAAACAAAAGGGCTTGTGTATGAGAGGAATCCACTGGGAAAAATATGAATAACATAATAATAATTATAAAATTATAATAATAATTATATAATAAGAAAAACATCTCACATAAAAGAAACATGAAAAAAAGAGTTTTTATAGTGGAGGGGAAGGTGAGGGTGGTCAGTGATGCAACTTTACTTTCAATTGATTAACTCAAAGAGGTAATACTCTTAGTTGGGTATAGATTGCTATTTTATTCTACAAAAAAGTATGGGGGAGGGGATTAGAGAAGATAAGAATGGAAAGGAGCTATTAGAAGAGAAGTTGAATTGAGTAGCAGAATTGGAAGCAAAACAGACTTTTGAGGAGGAACAAGGTAAGTTCATTCATGCAGGGGTGTTGCATACTCACACATACAAAGAAAAAGACAAAAAGATAAGAGACAGACAAAGGGACAGGGATACAGACAGAGACACACAAAAAGGGGAAAAATAGGATGAAAAGAAGTATACAGTTAGTGGTAAGAACTCTGGGTGTGAATAGAATGAACTAAGCATAAAGTTGAAATAAATAGCAGGATGGCTTAAAAAAAATAGAATGCAACAACACTATGTTTCTTGTAAACATACTTGAAACACAGATACATATTGAGTAAAAGTAAGAAGTTGGAGCAGAATCTATTGTGCTTTAGCTAAAGAAGGAAAAAAGCTAAAGTTGCAATTCTGATCTCAAAGTAAAAGTAAAAATAAACCCAATTAAAAGAGGTAAAAAGGAAAATTACATTTTGCTTAAAAAACAATGCCAGATGATGATATATTATCAAAGCTAAATATATACCAAATGGCAGAACATCTAATTTTTTTTTTAAATAGGGTTAGAGGTGAAGTGCAAATTTCATTTGGAGTAGAATTATATTAGTGAAAGATCTCAGCTTCCTCCTCTCAGAACTACATAAATTTACCCATAAAATAAAGAAAAAAGAATGTTTTAAAGTTAGAAATGGCAGATTTTTGGATAAAGTTGAATATGGAAAGAAAAAAGTATATATATTTAGCCATTCATAGCACCTTTGCAAAAACTAACCATTTCTTAGGGCATAATGACCTCACAATCAAACATAGAAAAGAAAAAAATAATAAATGCTTCTCTTTCATACCATAATGCAATAAAATAAAATCAATAATACATGTGGAAACATAGATTAAAAATCAATTGGAAACTAAATCTAATCCTAAAGAATTAGTGAGTCAAAGAATAAATTATAAAAATAAATAATTTCATTAAAGCTGATGACAATAATGAGAAAAAGAGCAAAATGTGTGTGATTCAGTCCAAACAATAGTTGGGCAAAATTTATTTCTCCAAATGCTTATGTCAATAAAACAGAGAAAGAGCAGATCAATGAATTGAGCATAAAACTTTCAAAAAAAGAAAGTAAATATATTAAAAATTCTCAATTATGCTGACAACCAAAATTCTTGCAAATCAAAGGAAAGATCAATAAATTTAAAATAAAAAAAAAACATTGAGATACTAAAGTTAAAATCTAGTTTTATGAGGAAATTAATAAAACAGATAAGGCATTGTTTAATTTGTTTAAGAAAAAAGAATGAAGGAAAAAAATAAATCCCAGCATCAGAAATGAATTAGGTGAATTCACCATCAATGAGAATTAAATTAAAGCCATTATTAGAGAAACTATTAATTTTCTCACTTGTATGCCAAACATCTATCATTCTAAGTGGAATGTATCAATATTTACCCAAAATATAAATAACTTAGATTCATACAAGACAAAATAGAATATTTAAATATCCCTGTTTTAAACATAGATTGGAAAAGCCATGAAATTCCTAGGAAAAAAAAATCCTAGGAGCAGATAGATTCACAAGTGAATTCTACCAAAAACTTAAAGAACAATCAATTTGAATACTATACAAACTATTTGGAAAAAAAGGCAAAGAATTAGTCTCACCAAAATACTTTTATGACTCAAATATATTTCTAATAACTCCTTTTTTCTCAATATTATGTTCCTTTCCCACATATATGCAAGATAATTTTCAATATTCATTTTCATAAGACATTGTGTTCCAAATTTTTCCCTCTACTTCCTTTACCTCTCTTTTCCCAAGACAGCAAACCATCTACTGTAGGTAAATATAATCAATACTTATAAACATACTTCCATATAAGTCATGTTGTGGGTGCTAATAATTCCTAAACCAAGAAAAGTAAAAACAGAGAAAAAAAAAAAAAAACTATAATCCAATTTCCCTAATATGTTTCAAAAATTTTCAACAAAATTCTAATGAGATTACAACAATACATCCCAAGGATCTTAATTCAGAAAGACCAAAGTCACCTACCATATTCCAGTTCATGCCCAGTCATCTCGACTTATGCTTCATTACTAGATTTCAATGATTCTTGAGGACAGAGTGAGTGAGAATTTGGAGCAGATCTGCCTCAATTAAAATCCAATTTGTGTGCTAGTCCACACATCACTCTTGTTCTGTGTCATTAGACATCTTCAACAATGAAGAATGAAAAAGAAAATAACAGAGATCAAATACTATGGCCAGGTGGGATTTATATAAAAATTTGAGGTTGGTTCATTTTTTTTTGGAAAATTATCAGCAAAATTGAGCAAATCAATAACAAAACCAACAAAATTATAGGATAATCTCAATAGATTAACAAAAGCTTTTGATAAATAAAATCTTCATTAATATTAAAAAACAGAAAGAATAGGCATCCATAGTTGTTATTCAGTCTCTTTGCAGTGTCTGACTTTTCATGACTCCATGGACCATACTGTCCAGGGATCTTCTTGGCAAATAGTGATGTTGTTTACCATTTCTTTGGTAGGTTAAAGCAAACAGAGGTGAGGTGATTGGCCAAGGTCACAGAGATAGTAAATATATAAAACTGAATTTGAACTCAAACCTTTCTTAAACTCAATGCAGTACTCTATATCCTGAGCAATTTAGCTGCCACTTTGGTATTAAAACAACTGTCATTAAAATGATAACCTCCATCTAACACCATCCATAATCATTATCTATAATGGAGATAAATTAGAAGCCTTTCATTTGAGATCAGGGTGAATCAAGGATGATTATTCAATTATCATTATCCTTATTTAGTATTGTATTAGAAATGACACTAATGGTAATAAAAGAGGGGAAACAAAGTAAAGGAATTAAATAGACAATGAGGAAAAATTAATCAATCTCCATAAGTGATGTGATTGTATACTTAGTACATCTTAGAGAATCAAGTAAACAATTAGTTAAAGTCATTAACAAGTTTTTTTTTTATTATTTCTATTTTTGCTTGCAACATGACTAACATGGAAATATATTTTGCATGATTGCACTTGTACAAACCATATAAAGTATATCAAATCATTTACTTTCTGAAGGAGAGAGTAAAGCAGAAAAAGATATATACATATATATATATAATATATAATTGAGAAAAAATAAGAGATGAAAAAGCATAAATAGAGTTAACACATGATTAACTATGGTAATAGGAACACATAGAAATTATTTGAGATCACTAGATGTAGCTCCAAACACACATTATGATTCAGATTATAGGATCAAGAGAAACTGAACAGTGGCTCCATAGAATTGGCAATATACCAAGTATCTCAAAGAGCTGTTCTAGTCAAAGGTGGAAAAGAAGAGAGGGAATAAGCAAAACTTACATATAATATACTACCAACAACTATTAAAAGAAAACAAAAAGAAACTTGTGGAAGAAATGAAAACATGAAGTTGATTTTTTTTTTCCTTCAGAGACAAGGAGCTCAGAGTGGTAGAAAGAACACCTTTTTTAATTTCTATAACACTCATTGCTATTCATTCTTCTCTGATTTAATCATTATATTTCTATTTTATCCTAAGCAGAGACTGGACTCCCCTCCTTGTGTTCGCCCTCCACTCTGTCCCTCCTCTCTGCTTCTCTGTTCCCTTCTAGATTCTCTCCTCTCCCCTCACAAATCTCCCTTCCCTTGTCCTTCCCTTTCTTTGTATCCTCTCCCTTTCTCTTCTCTTCCTGCTCTCTTTTCTTTCTTTCTTTCTTTGTCTTTCATCTTATCTAGTCACCTCTTCTTTGCCTTCTTCCCTCTTTAAAAATGACTAGCACTCAAATCAACTTTTAAGTGCATCATTATAATTATTTTAAAATGTCTTCCCTTTTCAATCTCTCCTGCCTCTATCTATGTGTCTGTCACTCTGGATCTTTGTCTCTCTTTCTTTCTCTGTCTCTCTCTATATAATGCATGTATAATAGATACATAGATATATCCATCTATCTAGATACACACACACACAGTGGCAGACAGAGAGAAAGAGAAAGATTCCTAATGCACAAATTGACTATCCAACCCTCCTTGAAGTCTGGATCAACTTCCTATTGTCCCTAGAATATATGTTTTTAAAATTTTCCTAAATGATCTTCTATTGCCCCCATTTATGAATCGTCAATTTGGTATTAAAAAAAAATCTTCTAATCTGGCTCCAAGTTATCTTTAATACCTCCAGTGACTTGAATTTTGCTTCCACCACAAATAAGCTAGAGGTTAGGTAGAGATCAATATACATTTAAATTAAAGCAGAAAGACAAATCTCTGCATAAATGTTAGGAATTTGCCTAGCTAGAAAACCTGAGCAATTGTGATTATACTAATAACTTTTCTTTTAATATAAAATCAGTTACTCAGCAAATGAAGGAAACAAATAGACCTGAGGGGCCTTCTATTGCTTCTAGGCTTAAATGAGCTTAATATTATAATAGCACATGACTGATCACATTTCAAAAAACAAAGGGGTCTCAGTAGGAATTAGTTTAGGTCAGGATTTCTGGTCAACTGGAAGTCTCTGTAGCAACACTGTGTGTTGGAGACAAAGAGACTGTTAGAGACATCACCAAACCCCTGCCCCCAAAAAGTGCATACCAGGAAGCAAGATACGATCAAATACCTCAAGAAAGTGTCAAACAGGCATCCTGCTTCAAGAAGTCACACATACACAAAGATTCCTCCCCTTATTCAATTTCCTGACAAATGGTCAACAAATGTTACATCCTTTGTTATATGAAAATTTACTTTGATATACCATGTATAAAAACACTGTACTGAACCTCAATAAACGAGCTATTCTGCCCTTATACAGAATGGTCTCCATTCTTTCCTTTCACAGCCCATCCCCAGGTTGAAGCCTCCCCAGCCTTTTTGGCTCACAGGCCGATGCGAGATCTCAGGCACCCTTAGCTCGAGACCCGCAGGTCGGGTCAACTGTGTCTGTTGCTAAGACCTGAAGAATTAAAGTTTTTTCCTATTTCTTCCTTTAGGAATCCTTTCTTCATTCAAATATCACTTATGTTTTAAACTTCAATTCATCAGTGTTTATTTTTTTAATTGCATTATTTATATTAGACATTACATATAATGAGGTTCTGGTTCTGCTTTATTCTCTGTGCATCAATTGCTATGTCTACTCAAGTGTTACCTTAATTCATCATTCTTGTCATTTCTTATGACAGCTTAATATTCTAGTGCATTCATAGAACACAATTTCACAGTCAATGGACCCCATTTTTGTTTCCTTTTTTTATATATAACACAAACAAAAATGTTTTTGTTATATGGGGAGATGACATTTTTAACAAGATCATACAATCAAAAAGAAATGAGATTTACATTGAAAGACTACTATTTGAATCCTAGGTTAGTCACTTTTTGAATGATTTTTAGTTGATTTTTAGCCCTAGTAGCTTTCAGTATCTACATGTGTAAAATAAATGAATTAGATATATCTAAGGTCCTAGTAACTAAATATATCTGAATCTATGATTCTATAGTCAATGTCAATAAACAATTATTGAATACTTATTACCTGAGAGAAATTGAGCTAAGAATTTGAGATGCAAAAGCAATACATTCTAATGGAGAACAGAGTATGAACACAACTATATAGTTACAAGATATGGTATAAATAATGGGTAATTTCTTGACAAGTGATGGGTAATCTCTTAAGGAAAACCGTAGCAGTGGAGAGAGAGAGGAAAGGTCTTCTGAGCAAGTTAGACTTTGAACTGAGTGAGAAGAATCCTGAGAAGCCAGAAAATAAGTGAAGAGAGAGATTATCCCAGATAGGGAAACCGGTAGTAAGTAGATGAAGTACCCAGCAGGAAGAGTGACAAGTGGGCCAATATCACAGAGAAATAGGGTTTCTGAAGGAAGATAATCCTAGAAGTGTAGGAAAGGGTCAAATTGTAAAGGAACTGAAATTCTTAAAACAGGGCTTTAAGATTGCTGCAGAAAATAAGAAGAAACCATGGAAATTTATTGAGTAATTAAGTAATGATATAGTTAAACCTAAGCTTGAGGGAAATTGATCTCACTACTTTGGAAGAAAGAACTCCAGCAATGAGACCAGTTGTAAAATTATTGCAAAAACCTTGGCAACAGGTGAAACATGAAAATCAAAGTGTAGATTAAAGGATATCATAAAAGGGGATATTACATATAATAAATATTTGTTGGCTAATTGATGTAAAGTTTAAAATGTTAAGAATTAAATATCTTAGTTAAGTGTGAGGAATATTGGAAGGCACTGAGCTTGAAGGCTCGGATTTCTGGGATGATGGTTTTGCCCATGACAATTAAAAAATAACAAGAAAGACGAGTTTTAAAAGATAATGGATTCTTTTTTTACATACTGAATTTGAGATGGCTATTTGACATTCAATTTAAGATATCCCAATGACTGTTGGGGATACTAGATTCTAGTGGAGAGCAATTCCACTAGGAATTGGAAAATAATTATATCTCTATCACTTTTTCCAATCTCCATCCCTATCTCTGCCTCTATCTTAAATTTTGGTTCTATCCCTATTTCTTTCTGTTTCTATTTCAATTTCATTTCTCTCTTTCTACTTACATCATCTATGTCATCTATCATTTGTTGTCTATGATCTATCCATCTATCTACTACACACATGAATGCATATATGTAAATGGACATGTGCATTTTTGCATATCTAAATATGAATACATGTGTTTTACACACATTAACTTTTATATGTATAGAATTTCTAATTGATCCCATGGGAGACCATGAGTTCATCAGTTGAGATACTGTAAAGCAAAAACAACATGGCCCAGGACAAGGTATTGGGAGACACTTAAGACTAGTTGACCTTTAAAAAAAACCAAAAAAACAAAAAAACTAAGCAGTGGAGACTGAGGAGTAGTCATACAGAAAGAAGGAGAACAAAGAATGGAAAATATCATGAACATCTAGATAAAAGAAAATATCCAGGAAATATTGAACAAAAGTGCCAAAGATTATGCAGCTGAAGGGGGGAAAAATAAAAGTCATGGTAACAATAAAAGGATTGGAAAAAAAAATGAGAATTTAGAAAAAGAAAAATAAGATTTGGTAATTAAGTACTCGTTAATTTTACAAAGAATAGTTTCAATTTAATCATGAAATTGGAAGCCAGATTGAAGAGAGATTAGGATTGAGTCAAAGAAATGGAGGATTCAAGCAAAGATAGGTTTCCCAAGGAGTTGAGGTGAGAAGGAAGGAGATATGTCTGTCTGTCTGTCTGTCTGTCTCTCTCTCTCTCTCTCTCTACATATATATATATATATATATATATGCACACACATATATTCATATATCTCCATAACCATATAGCAGAAGGAGAGAGGAAGCAGCATGTGCCAAGAAAATCAAATCACCACTAAACACCTTGACCATTATCTCCCTTCAAACCCTGATGGAGATAGCCCTGAACCTAGATCTGAAAACTCTTCGAGATACCAGTGCATTTATCCCAATGACAACAGTCATTACCCTGAGAATTAATTCTCAAAAAGATGCAGTAGCATAATGGCTATTGGGTTTGAAATTAGGAAAACTCATCTTCTTGAATTCAAATCAGGTCTCACACACCAGCCATGTGACTCGGAACAAGTCACCTCACCCTTTTTCCTCAGTTTTCTCATCTGTAAAATAGAGTCGAGAAGAAATTGGCAAACTATTCCAGTACCTTTGCCAAGAAAACCCCAAATGGAGTCACAGAGAGTTGGATGTAACTAAAAAACTGAGCAACAACAACAACAAAAAGTAACTTTCTACAGATAGTACAAAAACAGATAATGAAGAGTTTTTTTTAAAAAAAAATATATTATTACACAATACTTGTGACTGTCAAGTGGTTTATCCTAAGAAATTCCTATCATTTTATTAGTGGAAATAACATTAGATAAGTGGAGTTGCTATCTTCTTTGAGTTTCACCATAAAGACTGAAGCTTTTTTATGTAACTTGCTGCTGAAATTTTCCTTATGTATGGTCTCCCTCATTAGAATTTAAGTTCTTTAAGAGTGGGGACTGTCTTGTTATTTTTTTATTTTTACATCCCCAGGACTTGGCAACTTGTTTTTCATATTAAAGGCCTTTAATATTTATTTTATTCGTGTATCTATGTATGTGTATGCATTTTGCTTGTATATTTACCATAATACCCTGTATCCACTTTTTGCCAAAATCCTTGAAAGTACAAAGATAAGAAATGTGGAGAGTCTCATCCTTTTCTTCAAAGAACGCCTTTCCCTTTTCATCCTTGGGAACAGATGGGGACAAATGCATTCCAATTATTTTCTTAGTGGCTTACTATGTGCATGGCAGCCTAAGATGACAGAGTATTCCAAGAAATTTTGTTTCCCATTGACTTTGATTACTGGGAACATCAACTCTCTTAATTCCTTTCTTATCTCTCTAATGAGAATCTAGGCACCATCATTCCCATTAATCTCAATCTCCTTTTTTTGTCTTCAAGTTCAAGTTGCAGTTCCTTCAGCAGTATGTATACTTATGGGACACTGAACTAATACATTTTTGTTCAGATTGTCAAAAGGAAAAAAAATATATTTTACACAAACTTTTCATAAACTGAAAATTTCTCCTATTTTCTGTTGCTCTAGACATATCATTGCCCAAGGGAAAGGAGACCAAAAAGAGATGAGAGGGAATCTTGTATACTTTCTTTCTTTTGTGGGTTTTCAAGGTTTTGAGATTCACTGAATAGCCAGCCTTTTGCTGATACAATTTTTAGACTGACTTTAACTGTTTCTAGAAATCTGTATCATATGTTCCCAAGACATTACTTGAAATCTTCTGGCCTGTCAAAGATTCTAAACTTGCAGATTCTGAAAATCAAGGTTCACTTCTATATCACAATAAGACATTCAAATAAAACACCATGAAGAAGATATAGTTGATAGATGATATATCGATGGATAATGAACTGATGGATACTTTCTGAGAAAGAAAAGTAATATCATAACTAAAATATCTCATGTTAATTTGAACTATCTTTCTTTCTCTATTAGCCCAGTTAACCCTTTTCTTTAGTGAATTACATAGTTTTTCCCTTCTGTTTTTAGCATTGAATTAGAAACCTTTTTGCTTTGCTTTTAATATTCTAGATTCTGTCCAGTTTTCAACTGATTGACTTTCTCAGAGTTTCATTCTCAGAACCATGAAATATTTCATTGTTAAAATATCTTCCTGAAGGGCATCCATGATACTTTTTTTTTTTTTTTTTTTTGCTGAGGCAATTGGGGTTGTGACTTGCCCAGGGCCACATAGCTAGGAAGTGTTAAGTGTCTAAGAACAGATTTGATCTCAGGTCCTTCTGATTTCAGGACTGGTGCTCTATCCACTGCACCACTTAGCTGCCAGATACCCTTTTAATTAATCAGCTAACAAGTAATCATTAATAAACAACAATTAAATCCTTATTACATGACAATTATATGGAAAACTTGGAATAATGCTATCAATTCATTATGATAAATATTAAAAATATTCACTGGGCATGATTTAGTGTTCTAAGCCATCTGACATCTGATAAAGACTTTTGGAGCTAAAAATAAACAAAGAATCTTCCTTAGAAGTAATCCCATCCTACCTACAAAATATCCTCTTTATAGCATCTCCATATAAAAGCATGGTATTAAGTATTAAACATAATGCTTAAAGTTAAGCAGTGAGGGAAAGTTCATTAGGTACTGAGGCAGCCTACAGCACTTTGTGCTATCCTTCATTATTTTTGCTCTGTTTCCAGTCTATTGCAATTTACAATATCCACATTTCACTGTGAGTTATGCCCTGGATAATTAAAGGAACAGGTACCAACTAAAATAACACATAATTCCTGTTCTGAGGGAATATTCAATTTGTTAAAAGGATGATAAACAAAATACAGAAAGCAGTAAAGTTATATGTTATATGATTGTTGTTTTTTTTTTATTAATTTTTGAAAGCCACCAATGATACAGCAATTGTGGATAAAATGTATTTGAATGAGGCAGCATTGAACCAAATTGTCATTCTCACTCTCCCAGAGTGAGTGAAACCCAGTAACATGACAAAAGTCATGATGACTTATTTTCACCTTTGTTTGTTTGCTTTTTCTTTGTCATTTTTTGCTCTGTCTTCTCTGATTTTTCTTGCACAACATGACAACTGGGGAAATATGTGTGAAAGGAATGCATGAATTTAGCCTATATCAGATTGTTTCTTTTCTTGGGGAGGAAGGGAGAAAAAAAAATGGATTTGAAAGTCTTACAAAAATGAATGTTGAATAATACCTTTATATGTATTTTTTAAAATAAAATAACATGGAGAAAAAAAAAAGTCAGGATTACTGGTGATGGCCCAATAAACAGTGGATGATTTTGACATCTTCTATGTCAGACCAAGCTCTAAGTGCTCCAGAGTGACTTTTATTGAGAGAAAATGTTTTCTTCTGTCTATTCTGCTGGAGGAAATGTTCACATTTTGGGGTAGATACTCCCCTAACTCAATGATGATTTGTCAGTTACTCTCAACCTTAATCTCTGCTGAGATGCTTTACCAGAGGTTAGCCACTGCCCACGCTAAAACTTCTTGAAGCCACAAGTGAGAGCTGAATGTGCAGCAGACACAGATGATAAATGAGCAGCCCTATAAAGGACTTAGTAACACTTACTATAGAAGTCCTAATGCTTCTTGAACAACACACTGAGCCCATCTTATGTGATAATTGCTCACAGAAGTTTCAAAAAGAAGTCTAGAGTTTAGAGAAAGAGAAAGAGAGCCCATCTATATTGTATATCACTGAATTCTCATCTAAAAGGTGATGTTGGGATAAGACTAAGAAATGTAGCAATTGTCAGAGATTCACTACTGGAAATCTGTAAGCTGACTGGAAGTATCTCTGAAACCAAGGGATTTGCCTAATTACAACAAAAGCTTGAAAGTGTTCAAAAAGAAATGACCTTCTAATCCCTTCTTCATCAAAGTAATGGAAACAGATGTCTATTTACCGAGTGCTAAAAAGAAAGTGAGTAATAGTGGAGTGTTTTCTGGATAAAGTGAGCCAAATACTATTTCCTTTGCACATGAGTTAAGTGAGGCTTAATTCAATTGACTTCACATTGAACATACCTCATAGTCAATCACTAATCACAAGTCTATTGATTCCAAGTTTAATGTTCATTCTACCACTGCAACTTGTCTGGAAAATTAAGTCACAGTACTATTACCACATATGCATTTGCAATATGTGGCATTTCCTCTGAGGGGAAAAAAAGTCATTATTAGCTTTTAGCATAATTAGAACTTTGAGAATTTGTAGGTTATTTCCTCCCATTGGTTAAAAAAAGTGCATAATTAAATATCTGAATTTTAGAAATCTGCACATAACACAGAAAACATTTTTTCCTTTATTTCCCTGATCACAGATTAGTGACTCTTGATTTTTAAAATTTATTCTTTGTTCAATTATTAAGTTAACAACCAACTAAAAACAAAATAATTTTAAAATACCAAGGAGGGAAAAAAAGAGTTCTCTGTAACACATGTTGAAATTTTAATACATACAAATTCTGGAAGTGTTCAGATGTCTCAATACATTTGATTTCTACTAAGGATAATAATGTGCAGTTTGGTCAATTAAAAAAAATAAAGGTGATATAGTTATAACTTTATCTGGATCATAATTGGGCTATAATAACACTACTCCAATGCATTCAGATCCAAGAGATGGTTTGAATATGTACAATGTATTTTACTTTATGAAAAAATTATCCATGGACATTATTTCTTTTGGATACAATTGCATTGGGATATGTGGCCATCTCCAAACTGTATCCCAATTCATTCTGAACCAGAAAATATGATGACCACACATAGTTTGTGTGTATATATGTGTGTGTGAGAGAGAGAGAGACAGAGAGACAGAGAGAGAATGAAGGGAGAAAGGGAAGAGGGAATGAGAGAATCAGGGAGGAAGGAAAGGAAAGAAGGAAAGAAGGAAGGACAAAAGGGAAAATAACATAAACTATGTGTGACTAGATCAAATTTTTGATTGGAATGTTTGAGATAAGTGAACATTCCCAAAATGTATTTGTGTGTGTGTGTGTGTATGTATATGATTGTTGAATTGGCCAACAATATTTTAAAATGGAAAAAGATTGCATTTTGTTGAATGTTTACAGTTCTATTTAATGGAAATGATAGGGATGCAGTTGAAATGTCTAATCAAAATTCAGTTGGGATACTGACAAAGAGAGACAGAGTCAGACAGACACAGATATATACAGAAATAGGGAGACAGAGACAGAGAGGTAAAAAGGGAAGGGTCAAAAGAAGGAAGAAAACAATGAAGGGAATAAAGGAAGACAAAAAGAAGAAAGGAAGGAGGAGGGAGGGTGGGAATGAGACAGAAAAGGAGGAAGGAAAGAAGGGAGGAAGGGAGGAAGGAAGGGAGGAAGGAAGAAAGGAAGGAAGGAAGGAAGGAAAGAAGGAAGGAAGGAAGGAAGGAAGGAAAGAAGGAAGGAAGGAAGGAAAGAAGGAAGGAAGGCAGGAAGGAAGGAAGGAAGGAAGAAAAGAAGGAAGGAAGGAAGGCAGGAAGGAAGGAAGGAAGGAAGAAAAGAAGGAAGAAAGGAAGGCAGGAAGGAAGGAAGGAAGGAAGAAAGGAAGGAAGAAAGGAAGGATAGAAGGAAAGAAGGAATGAAGGAAGGAAGAAAGGAAGGAAGGAAGGCAGTAAGGAAGGAAGCACCAACTCAGAAATGGAAAGTCAAAACCAAGCACCATTTTTCTAAGTATAGAAAAAGATATAGATCAATGGTTGACTCCTTTTTTCTAGCTTTTCCCATAGGTTCTATAAGTCTGAACATAATTAACTGCGAATCAGAATTTTCCATTTGGCGTGAAGAAAACATATTGACAGCCAAACAAAATTAAATTTCCCTTGAAAATTAATGGTTTCAATTAAGGGAAAACCCAAACACCATGGAAGTCTCCTATTCCCAAGAATAATGAGACATTTCTATTCTCAAAAAAAATCTATCAGCGAATCATAAAAGTTTATATTTTCAGGACCATCTTTTGTGTTCACTTTTTAAAGAGTTTTTGTGTCCTTTCCTTAGCATGTTTCCACTCTATGCTGGATATTTTTCTTTTTCTTTCTTTCTTTCTTTTGTTTACTTTTCATTTTGCTCCTTGATTCCTCATGATGGCAAGTAGCTCTGCTATCTTCTCCAAATCATGACTTTATTATCATTTCACAAATCATGGTTAATGTTATCCATTTTACCTAACCTCAGATTTAGATTTATCTTTCTCTAGCCATACCAGATTATTTACTTTCTAACTAAATATATAGAATGTATCATAGGAAGACAAGGTTAAGTCAACTAAATAGTAGAATTATAGTTTTAATTCTTAGTACTGATACATATTATTTCTTAAATCTAAGGCAGTTACAAATTACCTTCAATCTTTCAGCCCTGACCTTAGCACTTTCCTTTGAATTTTTAATTGAAAATCTGAATTTCATATTAATAAATTCCCTAAAGAAAAATGTCAGCCTCCAGCTAGATAATTTTTACAAAATAAAGAATTTCATAGTGTTGCTGTGTTATATCCATGATGATCAATCCCTCTGTCTCTCTCTCTGCCTGCCAGTGACTGTTACTGTATCTCTATATCTTTAATTCTGATTCTGTCTCTTTTCCTCCTTTCTTTATCTCTGTTTCTGTGTCCCTTTATCCTTTTCCCCCTCTCCTCAACTCTGTCTCCTCTGTCTCTGACTCTGTCTATCTCTTTCTCCCACCCCCCCCCTCTCTCTCTCTTCCTCATCTCTTTTTGCCCATCTCTGAATCATTCACCAACCCTCAAGTTACTCAGGACATTCAGGAGTCTTGTTGTTAGTAAGGCTAAAGGTCCCAGTTTATGAGATGAATGAATATGAGCTTTTTTTTTTCTTTGCTCCTCTCTCTTTGAATTGTAGTTCATCAAACTTCTTAAAGGCAAAACCATCTAGTTCAGGGATGAATGCTTTATGGTTATCATTTTCTTATTGTTCACAAAGGGTCTGACACAACTATATTAAGTCTGACTTGCTATTCATTCCTAAACATAGTTTGTGACTCTTTCCTCAGATATTTTAAAGCCTTCAATTATGCATGAAAGATCCACCTCTGAGAACCTTGTCCCTCTCTAAGTACATCATTAGCTTGCCTGCCAGGGGCTCCTGGATACTGCACATTAATTCCCAATGACCTTTTTTTTTTTTTTTTTTTCTGTTCTGCCTAAGAGTTCTGGTCATCATAGGATCTAAAAGAATTAATAGGGAAAATTGCTCTCATGGAAAAATAAATCCCTGGAAGTCAAATAAAAAAGTAGAAAAATAATTTTAAAAAGAAGAGTGAGAGAGAAAGAACATATACTAGAAGACAGTAGGTCAAGGATAAGATATTGCCTCTGTTATTTATACTTCTTGTGTGTGTGTGTGTGTGTGTACATACACATACACACATTCGCATCAGTGATATGACAGATTGATTTCTTGACTCATGCATGAATTGGGTTTGAGATAGAATTACATAATGTCATCTTAGTCTATTTAACTCTGCCTTCTAGAGTCGCTGGAAACTAGTGTAAAGCAGCAAAGTCAGAATGACTGACAATGGCCCAAGATGACCTTGATATCTGGCCAAGCTCTAAGCACTCCACTGTGTCTGCTCCAGCTACCTCAGTGGCTGCTGGGACAAATTGTTCTCATTCTCTCATTAGGCTTGAGGGAAGTCATCACATCCCCTAATTCACTAATGAGTCTGAGGCCCATCATTTACTCTCAAATTGATTTAGCTCTTCTACTGAGTTTATTTATCAGGGGGTGGCGTCTATGCATGCAATGGCTTCTTGGAATCACAGGTGAGAGTTAAGTGCCAGATGGACACTAAAGGTGGATAAGTCAAACTGAAAAGGACTCAATAAGTTCTGCTATCAGAGTAGCTGGTTCTCCTTAAAAATGCCCCCCCTGCAGACATACACAATGATCTTTCTTTCTAGAAAGAAACAAATAAAAAAAAAGGAAGGAAGGAAGGAGAAAAGGCAAGAATCCAAAAATAAATCCCTTTTCCTTCTTTGTTTCATGACTCCTACTGAGATCTACTTCTCTCAGCTCAGCTCTTGAATTTATTTGGGAATAATTATATTCCCACCACCTGTGGTTTTCCAATTCCTGATGTTCATTGACATTAAGAGGGTCTGCCAACCACCCAATGCTCCAAAATCCTCTAGCAGAAACTTGGAATTGATGTTTTAAGCACCTTGTGTTGTAGCTGTGAAAGAATGGTCATGCATTGTGGTTGAATTGATGGAGATGCTTCTCTTCGGGAGCTTTTCTGTGCCTGTAATTAAAAGAGAATTCCCAATAGACATCTCATTTTCTCTTCCAATTTTAACTTTTGGCAGAACAAATCTGAATAGCTTTTTTTTTTTTGGAAGAGCATGGTAAAGGTAAGCTGCAATCCAAAAAGTAGACCTGAGCTCTACACTCTTTCAATTTGAATGCTTATTCTATCGTATATCTTTGGTCATATGACTTATCTGGTTTTCTTATTCCATGTATTGTGTATTTGGACAGATTATTGTAATTTCCTTCTGTAGATGTGTATTCCCAAAATTCTTGTCTCTGACTCTTTTATCTACACCTACCAACAGTGGAAATTTCCTACATAGAGACTACAAAATGCAAATGGGGACTGGATTGATGCCTCATATTCCACCAATGGAGCTATATATATATATGTACAATTTGGTGAACTGAAAGAAAATTATAGGACAGTGGGTTAAGGGATCTAGTACTCTTGATTCCCAGATCTATATGAAAAAGTTAAGAAATAAAAAGAAAGATATAAGGAAATAATCTTTAATGTCATAGAATCTCAGTATTACATGTTTTAAAGTCATTTCATCTATCCCATACCTAGCTGAGACTATCCTATATAACATTCTTCTAAAAAAATTGTCTAGTTTCTATTCAAATACATAAGAGTATGAAGTAAATTATAGATCCCTAAGATCATCTAAATAATCAACATGAACTTATTAAATCCTGTATGTCAAATACTATGCTAAGTAATATGAATACTTTGAATTCTAATGAATTCTAATGAAAAACCTTCTGTTTTTAATAAATGTACATGCATATTTTAAATAATAGTCTTTTATTTTGCATGCATAGATAAATTTCAACATTCACCCTTCCAAAGCCTTTTGTTGCAAATTTTTTTCCCTCTCTTCCCCTATCCCTCTCTTAAACAGCAAGTAATCCAATATGTGTTTAACATGTGCAATTCTCCTATATATATCCACATTTATTATGCTGCACAAGAAAAATCGGATTAAAAAGGGGGGAAAAGATAAAGAAAAAAGCAAGCAAACAACAAGAAAAAAGATGAAAATGCAGTGTTGTGAACTATATTCAGTCCCTATACTCCTCTCTTTGGATGCAAATGGCTCTCTCCCTTACCAATCCAATGGAACTGACTTGAATCACTTCAATGTTGAAAAAGCCATGTCCATTAGAATTGATAATTACATAATTTTATTGTTGTGTACAATGTTCTCTTAATGCTGCTCATTTCACTTAGCATCAGTTCATGTAGGTCTCTCCAGGCCTCTCTGAAATCACTGTCTAGATCATTTCTTACAGAGTAATAATATTCTGTTACATTCATATTCCATAATTTATTCAGCCATTCTCCAAATGATGGTCATCTACTCAGTTTCCAGTTCTTTGTCACTACAAAAAGACTGCTACAAACATTTTTGCAATATGGTTCTTTTCCCTTTTTTTAAAAAAAAATTGTTTTTGCTTTTTGCCAAGGCAATTGAGGTTAAGTGACTTGTCCAGAACCACACAGCTAGGAAGCATTAAGTGTCTGAGGCCAGATTTGTACTTAGATCCTTCTGACTTCAGGGCCAGCAATCTATCCACTACACCATGTAGCTGCCCCTTCCTTTCCATTTTTTGTGATCTCTTTGGTATACAGTCCCAATAAAGATACTGCTAGATCAAAGGATTTATACACTTTGACAATCTTTTGGGCATAACTCCAAATTGCTCTTCAGAATGGTTAAATAAATTCACAATTTCACCAACAATGTATTAATGCCCCAGTTTTTCCACATCCCCTCCAATATTTATTATTATCTTTTCCTTAATTAGAAGTCTAAAAATATACATTCATACCTACATACATGTATATGTATATATATATATATTATATTACCTATTTAATATAAAATATTTATAAAACACAATATATATAATAGATAGTATATATAGATAGACATACATATAGAGAGATGTATTTATTGTGTATGTATATATTTATACATACAAACATGCACATACATAGACACATATATTGTTATTTAGTACATTTGATTCCCTTTTGAATCATATGTATTTTGATCATATATGCATATTATAGTTAATACTATTTTAGAATGTATTCACAAGCCAAGATTCGATGACACATAAAAAGATCCTCTGCTATGACACAAAATTATTTCTTCATAAACCTAGGGACAAGTTGAAGAATCCTAATCACTTACTAGGATAATCCTTCAAATACTTCATGATAGCAACTACATCGTTACCATACTAAACATCTTCTATTTCTTCAGATCTGTGTGACATGTATCCAAGGCTTTCCACCACCATATATGTTCTCCAGTGGGTTCTCTCCAACTTATCAATAGCATTTCCTAAAATGGGGTAAATTGAAAATGAAACTGCAACTAGTTCTTAAATCTAAAAGATTGTTTATGCAACACTTGATGGCACATCAACCTTGATCCCACCCCTAAGGAAAATTCAAGGACTTACTTCATTTGACACTTAAGTGTATTTTCTCAAGCTCTTCCCAGCCTGGGATGGTTGCCATTTTCCCCTTCTACTTTGTCCCCCAGAGCTGGCAGCTGAAACACAACATCTTCCTGGAACAAGCATGAGTGTAAAAGTGATTGGTGAAACTGCAACAGACATATGGATGCAGATGAATGGCATCCACAAGCCTCTTGGATAACAAGGGATGCTGAGAGATAGGGTGGGAAGACCTGTTAAGAGTGTTCAGAGGAAGTGTGAATGGGAGTGAGCATATGGAAAGCTTGCACAGATCCTTATCACCTAAAGTGGAGCAGGAAAAATCTGATAAACTCAAGCTGTTTCCCTCCTTTAGAGTGGGAGGATATTTACATAACAAAGAAATGCTAGGTGAGTTTCCAAAGGTTTGCTGAGAGAGGTAAGATTATATACTCCTCTTTGTCACCTGACAGAAAAGTTTCAGGAGACTCACATGGAGCATTTCAAGGACAAGCCTTTTCCTTTGGTTCCAGTGCATCTATTTTGATTTTTCTCAAAGGATGATTGATGTGGGAAGGTGTGAGCATGAAGATAGATGAGAGCACCTCAGCATTGGATTAAATGTTTTTTTTTTTTTTCTTGAGATTTTGTCAGCATGATAAACACTAGTGATGCTACTAACACAACTGTGAAATTGGCAACAAGCTACACTTGCCTCTAGAAAACAGACCTTTCCTCAGCAATGGTTTGACTAAAAAAAAAGTAAGTGAATTTCTTTCAAAGAAAGCACAAAATCAACCAATCAACAAAGCTACTATGTGACAAGCAACATTTTAATGGATTAGAACACCATTACAAAGAATGAAATATTCTCTATTGTCAAGGTACTTAAGTTGTCAGAAGAAGACCTAAAAACAAGTTCAAACTCTCCACCAATTAGCTTTGAGACAAGGATCACATCAAGAGCATTTATAAAATGAAAGAGAAATTTATTTGCCTCAACTGTCTCACAGAGATTTTGAGATGGAAATGTTCTATAAGTTGTAAATATAATCATCATTAATTTTGAGATTCAGAATTATTTTATTCTTTGCATCTTTACAAAGGAAACAAATGATGATTAAACTAACAGATAACATGTATATATTATTTTTTAAGTTTTTCAAGGTACTTTATATGTGTTAATATATGTCATCTGGGGGTACAATAGATATAATGGTAGAGGACTGATTTCACCATGTGGAAGATGGTGAAATCAGAATATGCTAAACTCTCCAGATTTCTTCCACAAATAAGATAAAATAATCCCTCAGGATGCAAATAGAGGGGAAGACAAATAAGATTTGGGAAAGAACTGGAACAATCAAAAAAAAAAAAAAGAATTGAAGAAAAATGCCAAGACAAAGATTTAGAACTGGCTGGTGTAAAGTATAAACACCTTCAGGAAAGGTCTTCAGAAATCTCCAGTGGAACCCCTGAGGCCAGTTGAATTGGGAGCTGGCCTAAACCCAGCCACAGGAACTTTTACTTCCCAGCCAAGTGGGGCAATCTGGCATATGAATTGAAGAAATGCCAGACTTAGTGTGCTGTTGAGATCCCACACTGGGATAGAAGAAACCAGAGCACTCAGTGAGTGCTCTCAGACATTCTGTCCATGGAATTGCCATTGGACAATCCATCCATCATACCTCCCCAACCTCAAAGAAATATGTATGTGTTTAAAAAAAAAAAGCTAAGAAGCATTTAATAAAGACATAAAGAACATTTTAATTGCTTCCCCCACCCCCATACTTTATCCTGAATCACCATTCCTTGCAGTGCCTAGGCAAGGTTGTGCGAATAGTGTTCAATACTATGTATATGACATGATAAGAGAGAACTTTTTCCATTGAAAAATAAATTTCTCTTTGTTTCCCCATTAGCAGGATGGATGTAAAAGTAAATAAATACATAAGCAGAAGAGAATAAGACATATGATGACATCAAAGAACATGTGATTTTATTAGTACAAAAATACCCAAGAGAGGAAACTTCTCTCATTCAGGTCAGCACTTGACTTTCTCTATGATGAGTGATGGTTTTAGAGCTATTTGTGGACATGAGAATTTAAATGTATTTCCAATGTTCACAGACTGGACATAATACTTTCACCAAGTAAGGTTTTTTTCTCTTTCTCTCTCCCCACATCCCCTCTGTCTCTCTCTCTCTGTATGTCTCTCTCTTTTTGTCTCTCTGTGTTTTCCATGTCTCTGTCTTTTTCTGTTTCTTTCTGTCTGTCTCTGACACTGTTTCTCTGTCTCTGTCTTTATTCCACATACACACATGCACATGCACACATTCAGCATATTACAATGGTTCTTTTTCCTTCAGGATCAAATATAAAATCCTTTTTTTTTTTTTAAACCCTTGTCAAGCTCACCTCTTGCTACTTTTCTTTTCTTTATATCTTATTCCCGTCTTCTTATCGTATAAAACAGTGACATTGTCCTCCTTTATGTTCCTTGCAAAAAAACATTCTGTCTTTTGACTTTGTTCCTTTTCACTGGCTGTTCTTAAGCTTGAAATGCTCTCTTTTCTCACCTTTACCTCCTTGCCCTACTGGCTTCCTTCATTGACTAGCCAAAATCAGAGCATCTGCATCTACAGTAGACTTTTCCTATTCCTCTTTACTGAATGTGCCTTCTTGCTGGAATTTCTTATGATGTATTTAACGTGTGTGTGTGTGTGTGTGTGTGGGATGCTTTTCATTAGAAAATTAACTTCCTGGGGCAGCTAAATAGTGCAGTGGTTAGAGCACTGGCCCTAGAGTCAGGAGGATTTGAGTTCAAATTCAGCTTCAGATACATACTGCTTACTAGCTGTGTGAGTCACTTAACCCCAATTACCTTTAATATACAAACAACCTCTTAAGGAAACATTCAATTTTCTCACTTTCTTTTTTCTCATCCATTATTACACACTGACAAATAGTAATTATTGACTTCAGATCAAAAGGAATATAAACACTCTCAAAAGAGTTGCTCACACCCTGCTTTGTTAGAATTTTAAGTTCCAAAACTCTCTAAAGGTCATATAATTCATTATTTCCACTTTAGAAGAGGTATGATACATAGAGACCAATCATTTAGATGATCACCTTCACTAAAATGGTTGGTTAATCCTCATTTAAACTTGATCCAAATGATGGCATGCTGCTTTTCGTGTCATGGTACTTGTTCACACAATGGTATCATTTAGGGGAGTTTCTCACTTAGAAGTTCAGAGTTGCTCAAAATGTCTGTTGGTGATCTCCATATCCATTATATTTTAATCTCTTGGTGGGTAAGGGTACAGCTTGATCTTTTCCATGTCATATCTTGTCCTTCCTCCTTCAATTCCCTTCTTTTAAGATGCATTGCCCAGGCAGAGCTAATACTGTCACATAACTCACACTCTAAAGACCTGAATCATCTCAGGTTTCCACTGCTGTGCCTTCTCAATCTCCATAATGTCTTTCTTATAACAGTGCCCAATATTACATACAATATTTCCAAAGTCATAGCTATTCACACATGCTATAGAGCTAGAAGAGTTTTTAATGATTCATGTCCCAAATGGCAATATTCAGCATTTCTGTCAAGAGGAAGACCTTCTTGTCTGTCTTGCCCTGGATAGAGGTGAGTTCAGTGATCAAACAAAGCTCTTTTCTTCCTCTAAATGTTATAACCCTATGAATGATAATCAGTTTACTTAATGTGTTTCAGCTAATTTAAGGCCCTGACTTCAAATAGGGCTATTAACTTATCACACTATTTATTCATACTTCTCTCTTTTTAAGGTATTCCAGACATGACATTAACATTATACATTACAGAGAAGATGATTTGCATTGAAAGTGGATATTTCCTTATCCCAAAATTCTCCATATAAATGAAAGCAAAGGTATACTCCAAAAATATCACTAGAATAACCACTGGTATCACAAAGACTGAAAATCTGGCTAGACTTAAAGAACATATGAATTATATGGGGTATTTAAAAAATATTCCTATCATTGGATTAAAAATATCCCAAAAGACAACACGAAATCTCAGAGTTGTAGATAATCCCAGAGGTCATCTAGTCTATCTCCCTTATTTTATAAAGATATAGATATGAAACAGGTTTATTGATATGAGAATTTCACACAGGAAATAAATGTAAGACAGGATTAGAACTGATTGTGTGTGTGTGTGTGTGTATGTGTGCGTGTGTGTGTGTGTGTGATTCTAAAATTTTTGATCTACCTTACAACTACTAGATGTAATCTCCCATCCTTAATGCTGTTTTCTCCACTACATTTGTAATATATTGGCTTTCTATCTACCTTTATCAACAGGCCATTGTATCAACCCTGTAGGTGAATTTTCTTTAAATGTTAACTCTTTTAATTAGACTGTGAGCTTCTTGAGCAAAGACATTTATCTATTTTTTCTTCCTTTTGCATTTCCAGCATTTGGCACAATAATGGTACATAGCAAATGCTTAATAAATTTCCATTCATTTATTATCCATTTTTTCTTCCATCATACTAATATACCTGATAAGCTGCCATAAAATCTCTGTTTGAAGATCTCCATTAAAAAAAAAAAAATTCTGATGTCCTATGACAATGCATTACAACTTTTTTTTAAACTGAGACTCAAAATTACCTTTGTGATTTTACCCATTGCTCTCCTTCTTACTTTATGGCATCAAGTAGAACAAAAATAAAAGCCCTTTTCTACCAGGTAGTCTTTCAAATACTTGAAGTTGACTACCATAATTCTAATTCCATATCTTCAATTGTCCAGGCTAAATATTCTCATTTCTTTCAATTAAAGCTTATTAGGTAGGTACAAGAGTTTCTGAATATTCCTCTACAATTTTTTCCTTGCTAAATATTTGTTGTGTTTTACTTTTTCTAGGATTTATAACTTACAGAGAAAGTGTGCCTGTTTCATTGAACATAATCCTTAAGCTTTTACTTATCTTTGATTATCTCTTCTTGCTGTCTCTAAGGATAGTGATATTAGAACCCCAAATGCTAAGATGTTTTCTGTAATTCAGTCTTGTTATGTGAAATGAGTTTGAAATGGCTGTAAAAATGTGAGCCAATGTGAAGGCCATTTAGAAAAAGCTCAGAAATTAATCCATACTGGCAAGAGGCTCTGTAGTATTGCTTGCTGGATGGAGTGTGGGAAAAGGGTCCATAGATATACTAGAACCAGTTAATTTCCATTTTCATGGTTTGGAGTTCACAACAGTCATTCTTGTGTAATGATAGTAGCTACTATTGATGATTCCATTAATGATAGCAGATATCATTGAGCTTCAAGATTTCTAAAGCATTTTAAATATATAATTTCATTTGATCTTCACAATATCATGGGATATAGGTGCTCTAAAAATGACAATTTTCTGTTTCAGAGCCTCTTATGCATCTCTCTCCCAATTCTCAACCTCCCTTACCTGACAATTAATAAAATGAAAAAGTCAAATTTTTCTTGATTTATTTTCTTGTTTTGATTCATGTTTACATAAAAATACAATCATAAGATTAGAAAATCAGTGCTAGAAGATTATTTAAAGTTTTCTAACCCAATACTTTAATTTAACAAATGAAACAGATCAAGGCAAACTAAGTAGTTTTTTTTTTTTTTTTTTTTTCCGGTCAAACTTAAATAAGTAGCCCATTCAGGATCAAATACAAACTCACAGACTTAATCTAGAATTATTTTTACTACATCATAGCTTTTTTGTTATTATATTCAACTGTTATCTGTAGTGTAAAGTTTAAGGATTTTTTTCATGATTTTTATTTGCTTTTTTAAAGTATTGATTTGGTAAGCATACACATGAAAAATCATTAAAAAGCAAGAATATGATTATATATTATGACAGAGAAAGCCTTCATAATGAATGAATCTATATATTCATAAAGAATGAGACTGCACCTCTTCTCACAGAATAATCATTAAGTAATATACTCCTTGAGAAGAGGTATCATTTCATTCATGGTGACTATTCCTAGAACCTAGAATAGTACTAGGTGTATGATAAGTGCTTTATGAATATTTCTTACTAGACCATTATTTGTATGGAATCTATTCCTGAGTCAACTGTTTGTTTATAACCAGACCATGTCTTCAGAGGTAAGACCAGAATTACTTTTCAAAAAGTACCTTTTATTTATTTATTTTATAATAATAGCTTTTTATTTTTCAAAATATATGTAAAGATAATCTTTAACATTTATCCTTGCAAAACCTTGTTATCTAAATTTTTCTCCCTCCCTCTCCACTTTCCCCCTCCCCTAGAGAGCAAGTAATCCAACATAGCTTAAACATATGCAATTCCTCTAAACATAATTTCACATTTATCATGCTGCACAAGAAATATCTGATCAAAGGGGGGGGGAATGAAAAAGAAAAAAAAAATAAGCAAGCAAATAATAACAGCAACAAAGAAGAAAATACTTTCTGCATGCAGATGGCTGTCCTGGTCATAAGTGTATTGGAATTTACCTGAATCACTGCATTTATGAAAAAAGCCAAATCCATCACAGTTGATCATCATATTATCTTCTTGTTGCTCTGTACAACATTCTGTTGGGTCTATTCACTTAGTCTCCATTCATGTAACTCCAAGCCATTCTAAAATCAGTCTGCTGATCACAGAATTGCATTTTAAAGAAAAAAAAATAGAAAAATTACATTTAATGAAAATAACATGGTCCTGAACTTTTCAAATGAGCAAAAAACAAACTGGAAAATGACATTTGAAAAAACACAGACAATCATAATATTCTCCACAAATTTATACAATGAATTGAATTAAATGAATTAAAATATTAATTGAAAGAATACAAAACATACCTTAGAGAGCAAACATCTTATTGATTTACCAAAGATGACTTCCAAGGGCAATACTATTATTAAATAATGTTATTTGTAAAATCTTAAGAAGAATATGAGCATTGTATCTCATGAAACTGAGAAATATCGAGTATAAATCTAATAGAAAGGAACCTTATGAAGATACCCAGCTAATCAAAATCATATAGAGTCTTTAAAAAAAATAAAGGAGAAAAAGACAAGAAAAAAAATAAGTTTAAAACATATTTGAAAAAGATTATAATAAAATAATTTTATATTAACATTAATAAATAATGAAAAGTTAAAGTAAAAATAATACAAAATAGAAAACAAAAGGAAAGAGCAGCTAAAAATAAGCACATGTAGAGCCAATCTGGACTTAATGTAACATGATGGAAAGAATGTGACAGACTGATATGCAAGCTATCTTTAAAAAAGAAAATAATAAAGTCAGGGGGAAAAATCTACATCATACTAATAATGAAAACTGACAAACCAGATAGCATAAGTAACAAAGTATAGGCCTACTCTCCCAGCTAACCCAAATCTTTAGGAAGAGTCATCTACATATGAATTAAGGTCATCCTTGATAAGGTTATCAGTCAGGAAGAAGCAGGCTTTCAAATCAGTGTTCAACCATGTGCTTATCATTATATTAAATGAGAAGATATGAAAAGTGATTATTGGGATGCTTATTGCAGTTATTGCTCTTTAATTTAAAAATGAGTTGAAACAAAACATTAACTTATAGATCATTTTATAATAAGTATTTCTCTTACATTAAAACAATTGAAATTTATCTAATTGTAAAACTCAGACAAGGCATACAACATGATGATTTAAGTTTACCAAAGATGCTTGCCTTTGTGATGGATAAAAACTAAATTAAAAGAAAGGTCTCCATAAATGGTCACATACTTCAGATGATCTGATTTGTGGAAGACATTATACTGATTGTATCAATTGTGAAAATATTACATAATATCTTGGAAGAGTTCCGTATCACTCAACAGAAATTTGTCTAAATAGTAACATAGGGAAGATCAAATGGATAAAGAATACCTATTGCTGGAATAATCATATTCATTTGGATTGATAATCGAATTAACTTGTCAAAAATATGTATTTTTGGTATAGACATGAAAGATAGACAATGAATTGGGTGAGGAGTAATGGTTTGGATTGCATTGAGGAATTCCCAAAAGTCTATTAATGAGCCCATTTCTCATGAAATTAAATATACATCGTGTTTAATACCAGCATTCTCACCATTTTTCTATGTATTACTGTGAGATCAAATTAAATATTTACTAAATAATTAAAAATGAAGATCACAAAGAGGACAATAGGGAAATACACAGTGCTTGTGAACCCAAGGAGGACCAAAGAGTGGAACTGAAAGATCTGGCCTAGAAATAAGGGATTTTTAGATGTTATCTAGCATATATATGTACCTATATACACACATATTCCTGTGTGCTTAAAGATACATGTAAAGCATTACTCATCTATTACATAGAATATTCATATAGATAAACAAAAGTAGTACATAAATATAACTATATGTAAACACCACATAGGTGATTATCAATGAGTACATATAAACCTCTTTCTTTGCATTTCATCTATTTAGCTTTGTATATGCAAAATATGATGATGTCCAAGTTCTCTTTTGTCTTTGGTATTATACAATTATATTAACATATTCATTCTTTCCTTCACTGAGCCAATAAAGATGTATTAATAGCCTAATAAATGCTAGGAAATCCAAAAGATACAAAAACTAAAGTTTCTCCACATTCTAATGCATCTGCCTTACAATTTCCTTTGGAGATACAAACTCCAAAGATACCAAAAAAAAAAAAAAAATTAAAAAAAAAAAAGAATCTGTGAAGGAACTAACAATGTGATGGTAGAGACAGCAAGCAAACAGATATATACAAATGGGTATTTGCAAGAGATAGTAAAGGTACTAAAAACAACAGAGATTGGGAAAGATTTTTTATAGAAGATAAGATTTACTTGGAAAAACAAGTCTGGACAATTAATTTTAAAATTGTCTATTTTTTAAAAATTTGCTTTTAATTATTATTATATTTTTATTGTCAAAACATATGTATGGATAATTTTCAGCATTCACCCTTGCAAAACTTTGTGTTCCAATTTTTCCCTCCCTTCCCTCCATGCTCTCTCCTGGATGCCTAGTAATCCAATATATGTCAAACATGCAATAATTATCATGCTGCCCAAGAAAATCAGATAAAAAAGGGGGAAAATGAGAAAGAAAACAAAATGCAAGCAAACAACAAAAAGAGTGAAAAAACTATGTTATGATTCACACTCAATCCCCATAGAACTTTCTCTGGGTGCAAATGACTCTCTTCATCACAAGCCATTGTGATGGCTTGTGCCATCAGAGCCATTGGCAGTGGCCTGAATCATCTCATTGTTCAAAAGAGCCATGTCCATCAGAATTGATGATATAGTCTTGTTGTTGTCATGTATAATGATCTCCATGTTCTGCTCATTTCACTTAGCATCAGTTTGTGTAAGTCTCTCCAGATGTCTCTGAAATCATCCTGCTGATTGTTTGGATCAGTTCACAACTCCCCCAACAATGTATTAGTGTCACAGTTTTCCCATATCTCCTCCAACATTCCTCATTATACTTTCCTGTCAAATTGAGAGGTGTGCAGTAATACCTCAGAGTTGTCTTAATTTGCATTTCTCTGATCAATAGGGATTTAAAGCACTTTTTCTGATGACTAGAAATGATTTCAATTTCTTCATCTGAAAATTATCTGTTCATATCCTTTGACTATTAATCAGTTGGAGAATAGCTTGAATTAAATAAGAAGATTTAAAGAGGAGATTTTCCTTGGCATGGGAAACAATTATAAAATTAGGCATTTTCCCAAGAGCTGAGAGATGCTATGTTTTATTCTGGATGTGACAAAAAGGCCAAAGTCAATGGACTGAATGTTAGGGAGATAAGGCAGAAGAAAACTGCAAGGGTAGGAGGAGACAAAGGTATAAAAAGCTTTGAATTTCTGACAGAGAATCTTATATTTGATTTTAGAGCTTACAGAGAGCCACCAGTGTTTATTGAGTAGGATGGTGACATGAGTTGAACTTCTATTTAAGAAAATCACTTTAGCAGTTAAAAGGTGGATGCATTAGAATTTGGAGAGACTTGAGGCAGACAAATCTGCCACTAGGTTACTGTGTTATATATGGTTACTATTTGTGGATCAAAGGCAGATAAAACCTTAGATATGAATTGATAAGGTAGGTAAATAAATTGGATCAAATATCAAATAAAAAGAAAAGTGGGGCTACATTTTTGGGTATTGTTCTAGTATAAAATCCTGAGATATGCACCTCAAGTTTAGACAAGAAAAGAAGTGGGAAAGAAGAAGCGAAGAGATAATTATTTAGAAAGTAACTTACCATTTTCCAGGCACTGTGCTAACCACTTTTATAATTATCTCACATGTGCCTCACAACAGACTTCTGAGGTAGTTTATGTTATTTCGATTTTATACTACCAAAAACTGAGGCAGATAATAGCTTTTTAAATTATTTAGTGTCATAGATTTCAATTCAGCTATTCTTGACTCTCGTCCTATCACTGCCTCTTGAAAAGGAGCTTTTAGGGAGAGAGGCACAGAATTTCAGAAGAATTGAAGGAGAGGGGACCTTCAATACCTTCTCATTTTTCAATTCTTTCACCAAAGAAATGATGACCTTTTGTGCTAGGGAGTAGTGACTTATCCAAACTAGTTAGAGAGAAAAGCTTTCAAATCTGATGGCCTACCTCTCAGCATATTTAGTCTCTAAACTCTAGGATTGAGTTTTTGAATTGAGGATGTTTCCAGACATTTGCACTACAAAGCTTGACATCAGCTGTCAGACATTCAGAATTGGAATGGAATAAACTTATTTCAGTTGAAAATGAATCACACAGTTTGAAGGATTAGGTTACCATGAAGGGTCTGAGACTGACTACATTCATTGCAAAAGGACACCATTTATATTGTTCTTTTCCAAAAGAGATACTGTGGGCCTTATGCTTATTTTCCATTTTCATTTTAAAATATTTATTCATTGGGTTGGTTCTTTGTATTGCTTTCATACACACTCTGATTATTTGTTTGCCTGGTGAGATAATACTGCATTTCAGTAGTTATTTTTCAATACTAAGAGTTTCACCTTTTGGGCAAAAATAGGCATGATATAGTTGTGTAGCTGACAGTTTTTCTGCATATTTAGTGAATTGCAAGTTAGTTTTGCCAAAAAAAAAAAATCAATCTCAGTAGAGGATTTTGTGTAATAAAAAAACAAAACTGAGGAAAATAAAATAAAGAACAATAATGGAGTGCACATTAGGAATATAACTTGGTATTTTTCTCCAAAGTCCTACTCAATTTTTATTTCTCCAAAAATGAATAAAGGAGCTTCATGGATATAATTCAGGAGAAAAAAGATAGAAATAGTCCTAAGGATTTAGATATAATCTGTCTGACCTTATCTTTATCCAGAACTGTGATGAACTAGTTATAATGAAGTAAAAACTTTCATTTAGCATAATTTTATTAGCATGGTTAATTTTCAGTATCTTTTAAAGTGTAATATATATTGCTATACTCTGCCATTCAAGAATCAGAAAAGCGTGGGGAGTGTGATAGAAAAAGAACTTACTAATTGTGTAGTCAGAGGATGAGCTCAATTTTCATTTTTCATATTTGCTTTCTGGATGGTACCTTTGAAATCTGACATCTTGATGTTGTCACTTCCTTCTCTGATTTTCAGTTTTCTCATCTAAAGAAAGGCCAAAGGGATAGCCATGATTTTGAAACAGAGGTTGTGGATTCAAATTACAACTCTGATGATTAGTACACATGTGATCTTATGCAAGTTATTTAGTATATCTGAAAATGTGTTTTCTCATTTCTAAAATTAGGGAATCAGACTGGATAACTTTTATGATCCAACATCTTGATCACATTTAGTACCTCAGAACATGATTTATAATGGAATGTCCTTCCTTAATATCTTTATTATTAAATATAAAATGGAAAAATCACAGAAATCAAAGAGACATCAGAAGTCATTTAGTGTTACCTATCAATAAAAATCTGCTGTCACAAACAAGCATCATGCCAGCCTTGGTGTAATAGCCTCCAGCATATATATGAGCATGAGGAAGTTGAAAACTAGATATATGTCATACAAGCATATTTATAGGCATTTATAAATATGTATATATATATATATGTTGATATATGTATGTGTTTAAATACCTGTAAAAATAATTTACACTATATATATTTATTCTATATATAAAATACTTTATATACTATATACTAAGATAATATATACAAATTAGAACTATTTGTCTAGCCCTTTGATGTTCTTGCCACTCTGCCCCATTCCCTCCCCCATCTTGCATTTACCAACTAGGACGTATTTGATTTTTTGTTTAGAAAATCCCCCTAATTTCATTTTCTTCTGGGACTATTGTCCCTATGAAGAAATCAAAGATTGAAGCTTAATATTAATTTTCTAATTCCACCCACATCATCTTCTTTATTGTTTTCTCTTCATTTCACACTTCCTTTATCATTCTCACCTATTCATTAGATAGCAAACTAATAATCCAAAGAATTTTGTTGTTAGACACAATCAAAAAATACAGTAGGAACTTAAGCATGCATTATTTATGAAATCATAACAACCAGTAAAATTTAAAAAGAAATAGGTTTAAATATTCAAGAAGTGATTATAATTTTTTTAAATAAAGCTTTTTATTTTCAAAACATGTGCATGGATAATAACATTGACCCTTGCATAGCCTTGTGTTTCAGATTTTCTCCTTCCTCCCCCTATCCCCTTTCCTAGATGGCAAACAATTCAATATATGTAAAAGATGTTAAAATATGGTAAATCCAATATATATAAGCATATTTATACAATTCTCTTGCTGCACAAGAGAAATCAGATAAAAAAAAAGTAAATGAGTAGGAAAACAAAATGCAAGCAAACAATAACAAAAGAGTGAAAATGTTATGTTGTGATCCACATTCAGTTCCTACAGTCCTCTCTATCGGTGTAGATAGGTCTTTTCATGACAAGGTCATTGGAATTGGCATCAGTCATCCCACTGTTGGAAAGAGTCACAATCATCAGGATTAATCGTCATATAATATTGATGTTACCATGTACAATGATCTCCAGGTTCTGCTCATTCCACTTAGCATCAGTTTCTACAAGTCTCTCCAGGCCTCTCTGACATCATCCTGCTGGTCATTTCTTACAGAACAATAATATTCCATTACATTCATATACCATAATTTATTCATCCATTCTCCAATTGATGGGCATCCAGTCAGTTTCCAGTTCCTTGCCACTACAAAAAGGGCTGCCACAAACATTTTTGCACATGTGGGTCCCTTTCCCTCCTTTAAGATCTCTTTGGGATATAAGCCCAATAGAAACACTGCTGGGTCAAAGGATATGCACAGTTTGATCACTTTTTGAAAATAGTTCCAAATTGCTATCTAGAATGGCTGGATCTGTTCACAGCTCCATCAACAATGTATTAGTGTCCCATTTTTTCCACATCCCCGCTAACATTCATAATTGTCTTTTCTTGTCATCTTAGCCAATCTGATAAATATGTAGTGGTATCTCAGAGATGTCTTAATTTGCATTTTTCTGATCAATAGTGAGTTAGAGCACTTTTTTCTATTATTAGATATAGTTTTAATTTCTTCATCTGAAAATTGTCCGTTCATATCCTTTGATCACTTATCAATTGGAGAATGGCTTGAATTCTTATAAATTTGAGTCAGTTCTCTATATAGTTTAGAAATTAAAGCTTTATCAGAACTCTTTATCAGAACTCTTAAATGTAAAAAATGATTTCCCAATTTATTGCTTCCTTCCTAATTTTGTCTGCATTAGTTTTGTTTGTACAAAATCTTTTTAACTTAATATAATCAAAATTATGTATCTGGTGTTCAATTATGAGTTCCATTTCTACTTTAGACACAAATTCCTTCCTTCTCCACAAATCTGAGAGGTAAACTATCTTATGTTCCCATAATTTGCTTATAATATAACTCTTTATGCCTAAATCATGAACCCATTTAGATTTTATCTTGGTATGTGGTGTTAAGTGTGAGTTGAGCCCTAATTTCTTCCATACTAGTTTCTAATTTTCCCAGCAGTTTTTTGTGAAACAGTGAGTTCTTATCCCAAAAGCTTGGGTCTTTGGGTTTGTCAGATACTAAATTGTTCTAGTTATTGCCTATTTTCTCCTGGCAATCTAACCTATTCACTAATCAATTACTATGTTTCTTCTGCAGTACCAAATGGTTTTGATGACCGCTGCTTTATAATATAGTTTTAGATCTGGCACAGCTAGGTCACCTTCATCAGCATTATTTTTTTTTTCATTAATTCCTTTGAAATTTTTAACCTTTTGCTCTTCCAGATGAACTTTGCTACTATTTTTTCTAGATCTGTAAAATGATTCCTTGGAATGGCACTAAATAAGTAGATTAATTTAATATTGCCATTTTAATTATATTCCCTTGACCTACCCATGAGCACTTAATATTTTCCCAACTGATTAGGTCTGATTTTACATGTGTGGAAAGTGTTTTGTAGCTGTGTTAGTATAGTTCCTGACTTTCCCTTGGCAGAAAGATTCCCAAATATTTTATACTATTGACAGTTATTTTAAATGGGATTTTTCTTTGTATCTCTTGTTGTTGGATTGTGTTAGTGATGTATAAAATACCAATGATTTATGTAGATTTATTTTGTATCCTGCAACTTTGTTAAAGTTCTGAATTGTTTGTAGCATTTTTTTTAGTTGAATCTTTAGGGTTCCCTAAGTATACCATCATATCATCTGCAAAGAGTGATAATTTGGTTTCTTCATTACCTACTCTAATTCCTTGTATGTCTTTTTCTTCTTTTTGCCAAAGCTAATATTTCTAATACAATATTGAATAGTAATGGTGATAGTGGACAGCTTTGTTTCACTCCTGATCTTATTGAGAATGGTTCTATTTTGCTCCAATTACATAGGATGCTTGCTGATGACTTTAAATAGATGCTACTGATCATTTTAAGGAAAAGTTCATTTACTCCTCCTTTTACAAAAGGCAAATCTGTCAAACCACCTGCTTGCAACCAGGACAGATTGGCTGAAGAGGCTCAGAGAAGATTCCCCTGTGTTAGAATTGAAATTCTCTGGCTTCCTGCCCCAGCTCCTTGCCTCTGGTTCCTCGTGCTGGAGTCTGGGATCTGTAGACTGTCCCCCTGCCCATTTGAAACAGACTTGTTCTGAAGTTCTTTCAAGGCATCTTCTTCTAGAAAAGTGTAGTACTTCAAATATTCACAGGTGCATTGATTCCAAAACCAGTTTAGAGGCTTAATCAGCTATTAGTTTGAGAGGTTAGAGGAGATCACAGAAAGTGGAGTCTGCACTTTGCCATCTTGGCTCCTTCTCCCTCCCGTTCCCTCCCCGCCCATTATAAAGTTTTGAAAGTGGTAATTGGAATGTATAATGTCAAGTTCCAGAAGCTAAAATATTGATACTAGCAAAATAAACGATCATATAATACTTTAAAATAAAGCACACCTATGAAGAAGTTTGAGGTTTGAAAAGTGTTACTCTAAGATCCAGCCCATGAAATGAGTTTTCCTGCATGAACATTTACTATTTCCTATTTTCCATTAAAGGCATCAAATCTGAGAGGATAAATGATACCTACTTTGGGACAATATTGCCATAAACAATAAGGTCCTTCTGATGGGTATTCCTGAACCTATTCCAATCTGACACAATGTTTCCTGATAAATGCCCTTGCTATTATTCATTTAAGGTAACTTTAAGAAGCAATTGAACATGGCAAAGTAACTCAGACAGCTGGCAGTACTTGCATCTTCAAAATCGCAGCTTGATGAGTACAGAAACACTCAGGAGTTGGTTAATATCATCCTCATACTTAAAAATGAATAGCTGACAAGATAACCAAATAGCAAGGGTAAGAACCATATGAAATAGTTTTTCTTGGCTTCATTTGGACAGCCAAAGCACATGTTGAAAATGCAAGTATTTTCTTTAAAAATAAGCGTTTTATTTTCAAAATATATGCAAAGATACTTTTCAACATGCACTATCACAGAAAAGGAGGGAAGGAGGGAGGAAGGAAGGGAAGAAGAAAGAAAAGAAGGAAAGAAAGAAGAAAGGAAGAAAGGAAGGAGGAGGAAGTAAGAAAAGGAGGAAAAAGGAAGAAAGGAAAAAGGAAGGAATGAAGGAAGAAAGAAAGGAAGAAAGGAAGGAAAGAAAGAAAAGAAGATGGAAGTTGTCATGTTAACAATGCTTTGTTGAAATAATGATGATGGCACGTGTTGAAAAAAAAAAGTATACAATGATCATTATGACTCACTTTTCCCAATGATGTGCATTGTCTTTTTGTTTCACTCTATCTCTCTTTGTCTCTCTCTGTCTCTGTTTCTGTCTCTGTCACTGTTTCTGTCTTTCTGGCTCTGGCTCTGTCTTTTTCTTTCTCTCTTTCTCTCTCTCTCTGGCTGTGTCTCTCTTTGTCTCTTTCTGTCTCTATGTTTCTCTCTGTGTGTCTGTCTCTCTCAATCTTTATCTGATTTTATGTACCTCAACTCCAAATGTTCTCAATTGATGTTTCTATAATTTAAGGTTTCTATCAAGTATTTAATGAGCATATTCACTGTCCAGTTGGCTTTGATTCCACTCTAAGATTACCTGTAAGATAGGAGTTATGTAGGAGAAATGGCTTTTAGATTAGGAATTACAGTACTTAGATTCAGATAACAATTCCAAGACTTTCAATTTATATATCTCACATAAGTGAGTTATAATCTCCTGTGTACCTCAGTGCACATGTAAAACAAGAGGTTTAGACCTCATTTGTAATCAGCAAAGGGAAAGGTAGGTATGATTTATTAGCCTGGAAACACAATATGAATCATTAGTGTGATGTGTACTGTATAATGTTGCATATGCAATTTCATGTTTTCAAAATCAGATTTAATTTTCTCCTTAACCTTTTTATTCGATAGATAGACCAAGTTGTTGCTTCAAACAATCCTTATTTCTAAACTGTATCCTGTTTGCTTTTTTTCTGACTGTTTTCCAGTTAATGAATGTCTTCTTATAATATGTAAGTCAGAAATGAACTTAGTAATAGAACAGAGGACTTTGGAAATGTCAAAGTCCTCACATACATTGCCCCTCTAACTATGTTATGGTTAGCATTATGTTGTTATGCTTCCATAGCATTTATGGATTTCTGTTGAGATTTCACTCTACTAAAGTTGCTGTCTTATTAATCAGAACTGAATTCAAATCATGCTTCAGATCATGAATTTCAGTGATCTTAAGCAAGTCACTTAACCCTTTCAGTCTCTATTGCCTTATCTATAAGATGATGACATTCATTAACCTCACAGGGATTTTTGAAGTTCAAATGTTATAAGATAGGTAAAGCACTTTACTAATTTTAAAACACATATAAATCTTAGTTATTGTTATTGTTACTTAACTATGTCTACAGCATTTTCCACTTTCTATTTCATGAAGTATTTTTTGGATTAAATTTAATGCTAATCTTATCAGTTCTTTTCTTTTCTTTTTTTTTTCTCTTGTAGAGATCATTTTGAAATCTTTTTGGACTATAGCTTACTGCAATAGGGGAAAAAAAAACTGGCTCAAGTTTGAAGCTCAAATCCCACTATAAGAATTTACTAATTCTGTAACATTGCATGACTTATTCAATTTCTCTGGTTTTCTCTTTCTTTACCTATTAAGATTAAAAGATTGAGGCAAATGAAATTGAAGGTCTTTTTCTTTTCTAAATTTATGAGTCAATAGTAACTATCACATATAACTAAAGGCTTTGTGAACATGGATTTGATAATGATTTCCTTTTTGCCCTCATCCAAATCATTGACTAAAATATTCTTTAAAATAGAATCTGAAATATTCCCTTTTAGACCTTCCTCATAGTTGGTCTTATTATATTAGTAGCTGGCTCTTTTGGCCTGTTTTTTGACTAATTTTTCTAAAGAGCATCCCCTCCTAAGTTATAGTTCTCTACTTTATCCACAATCTTCCAATGAGAGAATTTGTCTAATTATTTTTATATATTCTATATACACAATCCTACAACATTGCTTTGATTTACTAGTTCACATTCTAATTATTGTCAATTTAACAACGAAATTAGTTTGATAGAATCCATTTTAAGTGCATATTTTGTTGTTATTGTTTTGTTTTGCTTATCCCTGATTCACTTTCTAAATTTTCAAAAATCATCCTTTCAATTATGAGTTCTAGAATGTTGCCCAGAATATCTCATCTTCTTTGTCTCCTGCTAAATAATATAATCCTTACCTACTATTAAGAATGTAATTAGGCAATTTTGGAAGTTAGTTCTTTCAAGCTCCTCAGGCCAAGAACAGTCCTCAGAGACATATCTTTTGTCTTACTTAATAACTGACTGGGACTGATGCAATCCTTTAATATTTGTGAAGCATATTTAATATATTATCCACATGTCTCACAATTCCTTCCCATTTATTTTCCCTGGATTTTCATTCAAACCAAATTTTTTAATCTTGAGTGTCCCTCAAGGCCATATCCCGGGTTTTTCCTTCTTTCTCCATAATATTATATTTTGAAATCTCATAAGCTCTCAAAGAGTTCATTTCATTCTTCTTATACCCTATTCCCCTCCACACACTCTATTTTCTGTGTCCTGGGTTTATTCTTTTTTTTTTTTCTTGCAAAATAAGCTTCATCTCCCTGCTTGTTAGTACTTGTACTTATATCATCTAGTCCTGTAATTTTCCCCCTCTTTATCTTTCCCTGACTCGCTCAATCCTAAATAAAATTTTACCTTCAAATACCAGTGATACTTGGTATGCCTTTATAACAGCAACAGCTGTCCTAGACAGTGAAATAAAAAAAAAAGTCACAGCTTATGACCTCAACATAAAAACCTGGGTGCAAACTTTGACATAGACTTGATTCTTAGACCTTTCAATCCTACCAAAGACATGATCTCCAATCTGTTTTAGTTGAAATTTAAATAAAAATCCAAAGCCAAAGCACAAGATCCACACTACCCTTCTTAAATCTTTGTCAGATCAGGAAAGTTAAGGTCTTTCTTTATCTAGCATTATGTGTCTACTCACCAGACACTGTCAAGACAAGGTAAGGGAAAGCAAAAGAGAAAACACATATTAAGTGTTCACTCTATCTTCAGACATTGTCCAAAAAACTGGGGATGAGAATAGAAGAAGCAAAAGGAAGACAACTCCAGTAGAGTGAACAAAAGGATGCTGAAAAACATTTGGGATAGCAATATAAATTAATCATGTGAGCACATAGCATTAATTGCTGAAAAGTCAAAAGCAGAGCCTGGAGATGAGTGAAGAATGATCAGTCTGAATACCTCCCCAAATTAGTCTTTAAGAGAAACTCACTAATGGGAGGTAAGGGCCAGTACAACAAAGGGATTTTCCACTGTGAAAGGGTATATGAATAGGGTCATGATCCAGAAAGTAAAAAACAGATAAAAGTGACAAAGAAGTCTTCCAAAAAAAATAAAATAAACAAATTAAGACTGTGGCTGTCTAATTACTTCTGAATCCATCTTAAGTTACAGCTTCAAACAATCCAAATGTTCTCTCTTCCACATGTATTAAGTTCACAGAAAAGAGTTACAGGATAACTATGCTCCAAAATGTCTGCAAGATATTATCTGTGGTCTTAGATGTTATTTAAATCATCTTTAATCTCTTGAAAGCAGACCTCTTGTCCTCTTCCATGTGGAATATTATATTTATATCACTTTGCACACATTCATATCAACTGGAATCAGTGGCTGTTCTCCTGTTATGCCTGAAAGAATCTGTTTACTAAGAACATAGTTCCCATTTTAAATCATACCTCCTGTGATTATTATTTAGGTGATCTTATGAAGTATTCTTGGGCCTCTATTTACTTATCCTTAAGATGAGAAGCCTGTTCTAAATAATCACTGAAATTCCTTTTATGGTCCTATAAATTGGCTGATTATTTTGATGAAAATTGTGTTGACTGACCATGTCATAAAGAGACAATTTTTGCAAAGTTAGACTATTGATGGAATTAAAAAGGGTTTCAGATATCTATTTTCTACCTAATTTAATACATATTTATGAAATACCTGCTATATGAAAGGTGTTGTTACTTACTGGAGTTACATGTAAATAAAAAGACAATAGTCTCTGTCTTCAAAGAACTTGCATTCTTCTGGGAAATATAACTAAAATGTTCATAATATAATTTAAGCATAAAAAGTCAACAGCCAGTAACTCAAGAAAAGGCTTGTCATAGAATAATATGTAAAATTAATCTTGAAGGAGGTTCTGTATTTTAAGAGGTAGCAGGGAAGAGAGTATTTCTTCAAGAGACAAGGGACAGCTGTTACAAAGGTGCAGAGGCAAAGATAGAGGATGTCAGTTTTATAGAACAGCAAGTGGACCACTTTGTCTGGAAGGTAGACAGCATAACAGGGAGTTATGCACAATCTGTCTGAAAGGGTAGTTTTGGAGCCAGGCAGATGAGGGAGAGCTTTAAATGCCAGCCTGAAGAGTTTGTATTTCATTCTTGAGGAAATAGGGAGCCATTGAAGCCATTTACTGAGAGCAAATGGATCCATGTGTAAAACTGAATATTCCCCAAGGGAGCCCTTATTTGTTGCTAGACAGGTGGCTTCCTCCAATGGCAATGCCCACTGGGTAAATAAGAGCCCAGGCTTAGTAATTATTCTATCCTATAAGTATGGAAATTCATAAAGCAATCCTTTCCCAGGAATGGGCTTGTACTCCTTTGAAAGGATAACTCCCTCCCAGTCATTTTCAGATCTTAGTAGTCTGTAGTTATTTATTTTGCTCTAAGACTACTCCAGGAGATCCCATGAAGTAAAGATCACTTCCAAGCTGAAAGCTGATTAACCTTTAATTCCTAGGATTGTACTAATTTCCTCCTTCTAGAAATAGGCTTTTTTACTGATCATCTCCTGATAGCTGGGCCTGCCTTCTCCTTCTCTCCAGAAGGCACAGGATTCTTGAACTTCCACCTGAGGTTCCAAGAAATTAGAAAGGAAAACCCTGCCCATTTTCCTTTAAAAACACCAGTGGATGCTTGGAGCAAGAGGAATCTTCATTCATAGTTTTTACTTTGAATATGATTGTTCTTGTCTCCCTTCAGTATTACACTACAGAATCACTCGAGATATCATTTATAAATTAGGATCATATCTTTGGGAGCACAGTATAGGAATCAGCTAACCTAACCTCCTCATTACACAGTTTACAAAACTAGAGGAAATTAAGATGCAAGGAGGTGAGATGATGCCATCTCATCAAGACTACCCAGCTGTTAAGTGGGATAGCCAGGGCCAAAGCATCAACCTTACAGGTCATCTGAGCCAATCTGTTCATATTACAGATGAGAAAACTGAAGGGATAACAGTTAGATAAATTGTATAAGGTCACAGTCAGTGGCAGAGAGAGAAATTAAACCCAAATTCCTAACCCCAAATCTGTTTTCCTTTTATTTCACAGCAGCTATTTCACAATGGCCCCAAATAACTTACAATTGGACCAAAAATGAAAATTAACTTTGTTAAATTTTGGTCAAATCTAAGATAATTCTCATAATCTGGATTCTGATGGATATTTGGCATGATGAATGGGACGTATTTTAATCTTGATCACCATCAAAGTATTGATGTGCTACAAGTTTTCCTGAGGGCTTTGATTTTTTTTTTTCTCATTTAAATGTCAAGTGCTTTATAATGCTTCAAACACCATGTGGATGCTACTTAGCAAGCAAGTCTTGCCCATAATTAATATTCTTTCCTATGTCTCTGGCCTCCAAAACTTTCACCAAAGTCACCCTCTGGGTGTGGAATGCATATGTACCCTGCTGACCATCTCATCTTAGAATGTCTCATTCTCTTTGAAGCATAGCTGAGGGGTCATCTCTTATTGAAGGCTGCTCTTAGTCTTCCTCAATAATCCATTCTCTTATTCTCTAAAAATCACTTTGTTTTTATTTGTGAATATATTTTATATTTTCTTTCTTTTACATGTCTTATCCTTGCTTTCAGAAAAATATGAGCTTCCTGATGGAAAGCACATTTTTTCACTTTTCATTTTTAATGCTTTTTTAATTAATAAGCATAGATAATCGATTGATCTCTGGCTTGGTAATTTCTCACATTTATCTTAATATGTGTTCCTTAAGGAAAAGAATAATTGTGATTTTCTTTCTACAATTTCTGAAAAAAGTAACTGACATGCAATAACCTTCCTGTAAATATTTATACAGTTGAATTTTGAAAGACAATGTGCCCTAGTGGAAATAAGCTAGCTTTGAAATCAAAGGCTCTGGGTTCAAATTCCAGCTCTGTTATCTTATATCCTTTGTAACTTTGAGTCATTCATTTTATAACTCTGTATATAAATTTCATCATCTGCCAAATTATGGAATTGAATTGCAGGTCCTCTGAGAACCATGCCCTATCTTTAGTCTATGACCTTATGAAAGGAAAAATATATTGGTAAAACAGAGCCAGAACTGGATTTGGGCTCAGGAAAAAAAAAAAAAAAAGAAGAAGAAGAAGAAGAATGCAAATCCTGGCCAACAAGATTTTCTAGTGTTATACCTGTCTTTAAGTCACTTTGTCCCATGTTTACACTTATAATAGGGAAATAATGATCCTAGCTTTACAAATTTCTCAGTGATGGAGGAACGTACTGATTGTCTAAAAATATTTCTAGTTCTTCTACTTCCCGTTTCCACTACACAACTTTGTCTTTATTGATATGACATAAGCATGATTTCTCCTACATAAAGAATATAGAGATATAGACAGAGACAAAAAATGACAGAGAGAGTGAATTAGAGAAATAAAAATAAAGATAGGCAGAGTCAGAGAGAGAGAGAGAGAGATGTAGATATACACAGTATATGCAGAAATATACAAGGGACAGAGTGACACAGAGAAACAGAAATGGAGAGACACACAGAGAAAGAGAGACAGAGACAAAAAGAGAGACAGAGAGAGACAAAAATATACACAAAGCCACAGAAGGGGGGGTAAGAGAGAGAGAAGATACAATAATAACAATATTTGTTTATCTTCAAAATTGTAATTTCCTCAGGGTATAACATGGTATATATAGGGTATAACATATATACCTGACGGTATAACCTCAGGGAACAACATGAAAAAGCTACAAGTAAAGCTTTAAAGAAAAAAAAAATGTAAACTGGAAAGAAGCCATCAAGAATTCATGTAAGAGATAAAGAAAGAGCTGAGTGATAGGAAAACAAAAAAAGTAGGAAAGAAAATGAGAGTGAGTAAGGCAAGGAAAATATGGAAGGGAAATTAACAACTCAGTTAAGAAGGCACAAAAATACAAAGGAAAATAATAATTATAATAAAAATGCAGAATTGACTTGATGGTATAAGAAGTACAAAAGTGCCCTTAAGAAAACTACTCCTTAAAAAGCAAATTTGGGGGACCTTGGCAAAATGAGTTGATAAATTTCAAGTTTTCCCAATTTCCCTCACAAATAGAACAAATTTGTGCCTCAGGGTGAACATAGCTTGGTGAAAAATCAAGAAGACTTGGAGCAGAACAGGGGTCCTCTTGGTACAACCCAGAAAATCTGAAGAAAGACTCCAAGCTGGGGATTAACCTGTTTGAAGTGCAGACACTTCTGGGCTAGCTCCACAGAAACACCAAGTGGGAAGCTCCAGGGCTAGCTGGTTGTGACTGGAGCCTCAACATGAACCATAAAAACTTACACATCTTGGACTATTTGTCAGGTCAGGTCTGGCAAGATGAAATGAACCTAGGCTGATTGGTAATGCCAGGTCCACCTATGTTGCTGAAGCAGAGCCTTGGCAGAGGCAGTGGGGCAGGGACTCTGCTGGTTATAGGTATTTGCAGGAGGATAGAGTTTTGGTTTGGGGTTTGGAGAGTCGATTCTGTGTATACACCTGAAAGGAAGCTTGAGGCATCATCTCTCCATCTCACAGACTTAAGGTGCTTACATTAATACCTCTCATTAAAATATATGAACCAGAAAAGAAAGAACTCCACCATTGCAACATATTGTGTGAACAGGGAAGACTGGGGTTCATCTTCAAAGGAGGACCCTGAAGTAAAAAAAAAAAAGCTTCTATCCCTGTAGTTACCCCTGTAACTTCCCTTTCCAGAGAGAATTTGTAGAACTAATATATATATATATATATGTATGTATATATATATATATACATACATACATATATATATATATTATATATATATAAATCAAATGAGAGACAATGAGGATAAGCTAAATAAAAAACAAACAAACAAAAAACTAAAAGGCATCCAAGAAAAAGAATAAGATTATGAAAAAAAAAGTTAACCAACTAGAAAAGGAGGTACAGAATCTCAAATATGAAAATAATTCTTTGAAAATTAGAATTGGGGAAAGAGAAGACAGTGAAGCTATAAGAGACCAAAAAAATAACAAAATGGATTATAAAGAATGAGAAAATAAAATGAAACATGAAACATAAGAAAGCAACAGATCTGGAGAATAGATCAAGAAGAGAAAATATAAGAATTGTGACTGCCAGAATGAACCTTTACACAATAATGCATATAATGTCATAGAGTGATGGAACATGAGGAGAAAGTAGAAGTAGAAAAAAAAAATCCACTGATTACCACATCAAAGTGATCCTTTGTGGAAAACACACAGGAATATTATTGCCAAATTCTTAAACACTCCACATCAAAGAGAAATTTTATAAGAAATAAGAAAAAAACAATTCAAATATTCTGAAGCTACCTTGTACAAAATTTATCATCAGCTAAAATAAAAGACCACAGGTCCTGGAATCATACCTACCATTAATGAAAAGAACTCAGTTTGTGGTCAAAAATATCACATCTAGTAAAATTATCTATAATTCTGAATGAGAAAAAATGGACCTTCAATGAACTTGCAGACTTTCAAGACTTTTTATCAACCAAATCTGAACTTAAGAGAAAAATTAAAATATAAAAGCTAATATCAAAGATCAACTTTTAGTCAAAATAGATAAAGTCTTTTAAAATGGACAAATTGCTTATTTTTTAACATGGGAAATGTTTATTATATGTTTAAGATTCACATCAACAATAGGATAGCACAAAAGAAACATTTGCAGAATTAAAGTAAAAATAGCAATTATATCAAACAAATGAGGTGCAGAGAAAGAATAGACAAAAACACATTAAGGGGGAGGAGGGACCTGAAAACCTATCCAAATAGGAAATGGGTTTAATGGGCAACATTGCATATATACCATGAAGGATTTAACACACTCTAAAATCCAGAAAGATTAAGGGAGAAAGAAATAAGGGAGAGGTATGGGCCAATGGAGATGCAAAGACAAGAAGACAAGAGAAGGATCCTTCAGTGGGGGGAGGTTAAGTAATAGCAAAGCAAATTATGGAGCAGAATTTAATTAAAATGTCAGCAGGAATAGGAAAGATGTGGGTATTTGTGGGGTGTGTGTGTGCGTATGTATGTATATATCTATCTATATATGTATACATACGTAGATCTTTATATTTAGCTATAGCTTGCTAGGCAGTGGTGGGGGGCATGAAAGTGGGGAAAAGAATAAAGTAAATAAGATGTGCAACACAGAATCAAAGAACAATTTACAAGGAAGAAAAGTAAAAAAAAATGCACATTTATGGAGATAATTTCTTCTACTACTATAAATAATTTCTTGATCAAGTAATTTGTTATTATAAATTTTGAATCCTTGATATTCTGCTGGGGACATGACAATGTTTTTTTTTGTTTAACTTTATTTTGTTTTGTATTTCTTTTCTGTTTTTCTTACTCTTTAAAAAATCTATATAAAATAAAATAAATAAAACTATTTTTGTAAATAAAAAATAAGCAAATAAATATAAATATAATATAATGTATATGTATAAATAAACAAAGTTGGCCAAATTGCATGGGGGGTGAGGAGAAAGGTACAAAATCTCACTGAAGAAAATAGATTTAAATGAGTAGAAGGTAATGATTCCATGGGACATAAAGAGACAATAAAGGAAAGTGATTGTAGAGCTTGGAATATCATAATCTGGATGACAGTGAGCTAATATTACAATGAGAATAACCTATCCAGCAAAATGGAGTATAACTCTGCAGGAAAAAAAAATAATAATAAAATAGAAAACCTTCAAGCATTCCTGATAGAAAAACCAAAGTTGAATAGAAAATTTAACTCTTGTATATAAGAATCAAAGGAAACATAAAAATGTAAGTATAAAAGAAAAAACACCAGGGAACAAATAGGATTAAAATGATCAAGTTCTCACATAAGATGATGGACATTATAAATCCTAAGAATTTTATAATTTTTAGAAAAGTTACAAGTAATATACATACATAGAGGTTACAGGTATGAGATGATAATAAAGGGATTTTTTTTTAAATGTAATTGATGGAGGAAAAAGAGGGACATGCTAATAAAAGGAGGAAGGAAGAGAAACAATTGGGGAAATAATCTCACTTAAAATATGCAAAAGAAAAAAAATAAAGTAGAAGGAAAGAAAAGAAGGTGGCAGACAATGATTGACCATTACTCTTATTGGAATTGGTTCATAGAAGGAATAAAATGTATGCTTTATGAGGCACAGAAATAGACTTCTGAGAAAAGAAAATTAAAAAATGGAGAAAAGGCTAAACAGGGAAATACATAGTGGAGAGAAATACATAGTTAATAATCATAAATGTAAATGTGAATTGCATTAACTTACTCTTACAGATAGAAAAATGGATTAAAAACCAGAATCAAATACGCTAAAAGTTTAAAAACCCTAAAAAAATGAGAGAAGTGAAGCTTTCCTTAAAAATTTAAGTAATATTTATCTAAAACCATCAGCAAGCAATATCTATAATGAGGGTAAGCTTGAAGCCTTCCAAAAAGATCAGTAGTGAAGCAAAAATACCCATTATCATCACTTTTATTTAATATTATTCTAGAAATGCTAGCTGCAACAGAGATAAAAAAAAATTAGTAGTTAGAATAGGAAATGAAGAAACAAAACATCATTCTTCTCAGGTGAAATAATCACATAGTTAATTTTATATAATCAACTAAAAATAACCTATTTAAATAATAAATCTATAGCTAGGTTGCAAGATACAAAACAGATCCACGTAAATAATCAAGATTTCTACATCACAAAAATACTCATGGGAACACATAAAAAAGAAATTCCATTTAAGTAATTCCAAAGAATATAAATTTCTTAAAAGATAAATTGTCAAAAGAAACCCAGAAACTGTATGAACATAATTTCAAAACACTTTTCACATAAAGTTAGAGCTAAACAATTGGAGAAATGTTAATTGGTCATGGGTGAGTCAAGCTATTACAATTAAAAAAATATTATTCTATCAAAATTAATTTGTTAATTCTGTGCCATATTGATCAAAATACCCAGAAATATCAAATAAAGCAATAAAATAATATGGCTTAGTAATACTGAATTTCAAAGACAAAGCAGTGATCATCAAAACAATCTGGACAAAAATTGAATAGTTTAACAGTAGAATAGATTAACACACAAGAGTTACTAGTCAATGACCAAAACAATCTGCTATTTAATAAATCAATGATGCAAGATTTGGATAACATCAATTTTTGCTGGAAAAACCCAAGAACAGTTTAACAAAAACTAGATAGACATAAACATCTCATTGTATTTATGAAGATATGGTCAAAATTCATACATGATATAGACATAAAGGGTAATATCATTAAGAAAAATAAAGAAACATAGGATATTTTGCCTTTCAGATTTATGCAAGAGAGAAGAATTAATGGCCAAGCAATGAATAAAGAACTTCTTATTACTTAAATTGAAAATTTTGATACCATACACTAAAAAAGCTTTAACACAAATAAACCCATTTTAGTCAAGATTAGAATAAAAAAAAGAAAGTCAGAATGGGGGGAAATTACAAGAAGATTCTGTGATAAAGGCTCATTTAAAATTTATATTTAAAATATGAATCATTTACTAATCATTAAATTATTTAAGCATATAAGCAGGGAGTTTTCAGAAGTAAAAAAAAAAAATAAGCTAGCTATAAAGTTATGAAAAATACTCCAAATCACTATTGATTAGAAAAAGTAATGTTAAAAGGAAAAACCCTCTAAAGTACCATGTCACACTTTTAAATTGGATAATATAGGATGATTTCAGATATACCTGGAGAAATTTGCAAGAACTGATACTAATTGGAGTAGAATCAGGAGAATATTGTACACAGCAATGGCAAGATTATATGATTATCAATTCTGATGGATGTGGCTCTTTTCAATACTAAGGTGATTCAGGTGATCCAATGGTCTTGTGATGGAGAGAGCATCTACACTCAAAGAGGACTGTGGAGACTGAGTGTTAATCAAAACAGTATTTTCACTGTTTTTTGTTGTTTGCTTGCATTTTGTTGCTCTAATTTTTTTTTTCTTTTTGATTGTGGAAATAACATATATTGCATTATTTGCCATCTAGGGGAGGGAAGGTGTGGGGTTAAAGGAGGGGAAAATTTTGGAACAAAAGCTTTTGTAAGGGTGAATGTTGAAATGATTTATGCATATGTTTTCAAAATAAAAAGCTTCAGGAAAAAATAAATTAATAAATTGATTAATATTACAAAAAAGAAAACGGCAAATGTTGGGGGGTACTCTGGGAAAAGTGGGGCACAAATGAACTATTGGTGGAATTGTTAACTGATCCAAACATTCTGGAGGGACATTTGAAATTATGTCTAATGGTCAATAAAACATACATAACCTTTGACCCTGAATTCCATTACTAGATTTGCATTTCAAAGAGAACAAAAATAAAGAGAGATTATATTTATATATATATATACATATATGTACAAAAATACTTTAGCAGCTCTTTTTGTGATGACAAATTTTTGGAAACTGAGGCTATGCTCATCAATTGGGTGATGGCTAAGCAATTTGTGGTACATAATTGTGATGAAAAACCACTGTGCTATAAGAAAGAAGCAAGATGCTTTAAGAGTTGCCTTGGGTGACTTATATGAACTGATGCAAAGTGAAATGAGCTGAAATAGATCACAGTAAGAACAACGTTTCATGATAATCAACTGTGAATGATTTAGCTATTCTTAGCAATAAAATGATCCAAAATAATTCCAAAAGTCTTAGGGTGAAAACTTCCATCCTTCTCCAGAGGAAGAATTAATGACATCCAAATACAGACTGAAGCATGCAGAAAACCAAAAAAAAAAAATAAAATAAAACAAAAAACAAAAAAAGACAAAAAAAAAAAACCTTTATTATTTTTGTGGTTCACCACTTTCCAGGTCTGTGTTTTCTTTAATAACATGGCTAATATGTAACTATTTTGGATGACTATGTATAGAATGTATATAAAATTGCTTACTTTCTCAATGTGGAGGCAGGGAAGGAGGGCTGGAGAGTATTAAGGCAACATTTTAAAAATGAATATTAGTGAATTCTTAACAAATGCTTATTGACTGACAAAAAGAAGGAAATAATTTAATCAAAGAAAATAAAACAATGAGAAAAATGTGTCATGTTTCAACATAACAACAACCAGAAAACTCACATAAAACAAAGTCAAAAGAATGAATAATGGAAGGAAATATGAATCACTTCATTTGATAAACACCTGACCTGTATTGATCAGATGGATATGACTTTTAAAATATTTGGTCTGTTTTAGAGTCATGATTAAAGAAGGAACAAAGACATCATATTTCAAGATACCATAAAGGAAGTGTCCTGATGTTTTAGGACTAGAGGGCAAAATAGAAATTCAAATAATGCATTGTTTGCCTCCAGGAATAAATTGTCAAATGAAAACTTTTGGGAATATTGCTGCCAAATTTCAGAGCTACCAGATGAAGAAGAAACTATTGCAAACAAGCAGAAGGAAATGAATTGAATATTATAAAGCCAAAGTCACACATGATTTAGCAGATTCCCTGGTAAAAGAGAAAAAAAAAACATTTTGAATATAATGTTCTAAGATGTAAATGAACTAGGATTACAAGAAAGAATAATTTATCCAACAAAACTGGGTATAATCCTCCAAGGTAAAAATTTGAATATTTAATGAAATAAAGTACTTTCAAGGATCATGATGAAAAGACCAGAGGTGAATACACATTTTGAAATTCAAACACAAAACTCAAGAGCACCATATGAGAGAAAACATAAATGAGAAATTGAGAGTTACTAAATATGGATGACAAAAATTGGTTTGGTAGCTGAGTGTCCACCCTTCTAGTGACTTTTTCCTTGTATATTTCTCTCCTGCTTCTCCTACCTATCTCACATTTAGTTTTCTTAGATATTGTAATTTTATTTTTTACTTTGTTGGATATTCAGGAAGGTCACATCCAATTTATACAAAAAATGAAGTCCTTCAAGGAGTTCTTTTTGGCACTTTTTGCTTCTATCATAACTATTTACTTTGCTAATTTTATAAACTTCTATTGAACCAATTACCATCTCTATGCAGATGGTTGTGTGATTTCATTGCCCAACTTTCTTTCATGGTATTCATTTTCTAATCTCTAGCTGCCTATTTAATGTGATAAACTCGATATTTCATAGAAACCTTAAACTCAAAACTGAACTCATTTTCTCATCTACCAAACCTTTCCCTCTTTTATAAACTTCTATCACTTTTGAGGACACCCTTTTCTTTATAGTCACCAAGACTGACAAAAGGCACTCTTTGGCTCCATACTTACATACTCAATTAGATGATAAATTCCTAGAGTTTCTACTTTATATCATCTCTACTATGACCCATTTTCTCCTCTGACACTGGAAGCATCCTGGTCCACAACTTTATCATCTTAATTTGAGAATATTAAATAATTTTTTGCATTGTCTCATGTCTCATGTTTCTCCTTCCTCCAGGCTATGTTTTCTATTCATCAGTCAAATTAGTCTTCCTAAGATTTACTTGGGGGAAAAAATTGTTTTTACAAATTTATGAAATAAAGCAAGCATTTTCATAACAGTACAATTTTAAAATGATAGTATATGAACTGCAAATTTACTATATAGATATAGATATAGATATAGATATTCCTTTTGAATATTCAACAAAATCGCCAGATAAATTTATTTTCTTTCTTCTCTCTTCCCCCTTCCCATAAAGATGCTGCCATTAAACACATAGAGCTATTTGGGCGTGTATATCAGAATCTTCTCTGATGAGGACACAATATTGTTGGGTGGTGCTGTATCAGTTTCTCCAATGTCTACAATCAATTCTAAGTTCTTAAGTGAGACCTTGAGAGTGTCCTTGTATCACATTTTCTGAGTACAATGTGAGCCCTTGGCCTGTTGAGTTCTACAAAAAATGATCTTTTTGGCACCTAAACATTTGGTCTTCAAATAGTGTGGTCATCCCAATGTAATAGAGCTCTCTGCAGCAGAGTGTGAATGCTTGGAAACTTAATTAGTTACAGAAGTATACACTAGCACACACACATATAGTATGGATGTTTATGTATATATATACTATTAGATATTTAGATAGGCTGATATAGATATATACATACATATATTGTTATGTATAAAGTGTTTATATATGTATATTTATAAGTACATATATACATATATTTACTTATGGAAGAATATTTGTATGCCTATAAATATAGCATCTGTATAAATATAGCATATACAACTGTTATCTTTGAATGGCTTTTCCAGAGTTCCTTAAGTTGATTTGGTGTTTTATGAAGGACACTGAAACACTATGAAAGAATCAATAGCAACTAATTCAAGTGCATGTATGTGTTAGAATAAGGTTTACAAAAACTAAAAAGAAGCTTTTGTTGCTTGGAACAAAGAAGTCACTCTGAAAGACTTCTAAAGTGGGTGTTTCACATGATTTATCTTGCAAACAATGCTCATGTGTTTTGAGTTGACTACAAACTATGGTCTAGTGTCTGCTGAGAAATCATGCCCAGGTTGGCAGAATCCAAAATTTTAAAGTTCAACTCTACTTTGAAAATGTCTAGACCCATGGTTTTATATGAATGCTCAATTCCCTAAAAACAGTCTATTATGTCTAAATAGCAAGATTCTCATTTTAACTGTATTATTTCAATATTTTATTAGATTTTTTAAAATCAGTTGTGTATTGGAAAGTCAATTTCCTTTTGGTCTTAAAGATTTTCTGTAGAAAATTGAGTTCATTTGGGGGAAAAAAAAAGTAGAAGAGAGACATTTCTGGTCAGTTACAGAAAATGAAGACTTTCTAAATGTCCTTATATCCAGATGTATCCAAAACCAGAATGTGCTATTTTGAGAGATAGTATCTTCTTCAAAACCCCTAGAGGACAATCTTTTAGGAATGTTGGAGTGGGAATGCTTTTAGCTTCACTGTTAAAGTAGATACAAAAAAAGGAAATTTTATGATTCTGAAAGCATCACTAAAGGGATCATCAAGTATTTGAGATTTGGACTTTTTAAAGCTAAACAGAAGAAATGCTGATGTAACTTCTCATCTTATGTTGTTCCTATTCGTGCTTTCCCATAAATCCAGTCCAGAATGTCTCTGGCAACCTGTCTAATGCTGTATTCACATATTGAGGTAGAAGACACTCATTGTCTATCTGCTTCCATTTTATAATCCACCCATCTCCTTTAGGATCACACATGCCCTTGCTGATACCTATAATGCAACTTCTTCTGTGCTTTTTGCTAATGATATCACATTGGCACCTACTTGTACCCAATATGTATCTTTCTGTTGACCTTTGAGTTAATAATAATTTGCTTTTCTTTGTTAAATATTCTCTATGATTCATGAACCTGTTCTCATGAGCAGTGCTACTGTTAAAGAGATGATCTTTGTGATGATAAGAGGATTGCAAATTGAATGTTTATTTCTAGTTTACTTCCAAAATGTAGACTCATTGCAGTCTGACAGATCATCCATATCTTATCCCTTACCAGTTCCTTAGTAGGAGACTTTTGGAAATAACTACAGAAAAAAAAAATACTGGATATTTTGATGGTAACAATAATACCTCCACTGCTAATGATGATAATAATGAAAATACCAAAGATGTTGATGACCAGGGAAGACCAACAATAACAACCAAAATAAAACCACTCTTCTGGGTATGAACCTCTCAAATCTAGGAATACTGGACCACTGACTGATAGCATTCACAAACACCGTGGATGGATTGTTAGAGCTTTTCTATCTTTGGGAATGAGTTCCTAGATCCCAACTAGTTGTTCAACGTGGTTTCTATCATAACATTCTATTTCCTATGTCACTGGGAAGAGAGCAGAAGTCACTAAGATAATATGTTCAGAAGGTAGAATGATAGATGAACTTAAGCTTAGATGCTCTTCATTAAATATTGCAGCATAAAGAATACTGAATATGGAGATAAGAAGATCTAGATTCAAATCCTACCTCTAGCATCTACTGGCATTGTGATCCTAGGAAGATTAATCCAAATTCTCTGGGCTTCATATCCTTATCAGTGAAATGATGGACATGATGTTGACCTCTAAAGATAGTTAAGTTCTCAATCTATGAGGCTGTGATCTTAGAGTTTTGCTGTGGTATTTCTGTTACTATCAGTGGTATTAATTTTTGTCACTTCAATTTCTCTTTTATAATCTTTGCCATGTTGTGGAAAGCCCTTGAAATAATGCCTTGTAAGCATCACTGCAGAAAACAAACAAACAAACAAAAAACTAATATAGCCTGGAGTATTACCTCTATCTATTCTATCTACCCAGTTCTCATTCTTCTCTCTCTCTCCCTTTCTCTCCTTCTTTCCCTATCCCTCCTTCCCTCCCACCCTCTCCTCCCTCTCTCTCTCTCTCCCTCTCTCTCTCTTTCTGTGTGTGTGTGTGTGTGTGTGTGTGTGTGTGTGTGTGTGTGTATAAATCGTGCTGTTCCTTTGGACTTGACTGCCTAATCATTCCTGCCTCATTCCCTGGCAAGAGATAATAAAATAATTAAACAATGTGATGATTAGTTTTCCAGGTGTCTCTCCTTTCTTTCCAAATCCAAACCCAATTTTTAGTTCAGTCAGCTCAATCTACTAGAGAAGGTAAATTTATCATGGTATTGAAGGAAGTTAGAATAAGGAGGAGATGAACAAGAACATTCCAGATATGGAGGAGTGATGGTCTTAAAGCAGAGGTGGGAGATTCTGTTTGTTTATTATTGTTCATTCTTTGTTCTTGAAGAGGATCAATGACATTAGGAGGCCCTATCTTGATTTACTAGTGAATTGGGTTTAAGTGAGGCAGAGCAAAAATATGTTCAGTCAGCCTTTGGACTGAGTTCTGAGGCTTTGCCTCATGCTGTCTAAAATGCACTCCCTACACACCTATTACTCTTAGAATTCTAGTTTTCTGCACAGCTCAGCTTAAATATCACCAGTGTCATTAAACCTAAGAAGATCACTCCCACTCCAAGGGACTCCTCAAATTTTCTTTGCATTTAATATATAGACATATCTTGTGAAGAACAAATGTAATGTGATATACAGAAAATAAACTCACCTGAAAGCCAGGAAAACCAATGAACAAGTTTTATCTCCAATACACATTGGTTGTAAAGCCCATACTGTCTCTTTTTGAGAATGGGAAGTTCTTGAGGGAAGGGGCTACATTTTTACCTTTCTTTTTATCCACAAAAATTAACATAGTTCCTTGCAAGTACTATGTGCTTAATAAATAATTGCTGACTGATTGAATTTCCCCAGTCAAATCATACAATCCCTTAGGGTCCTCAGAAAGGAAGACTTCATTTCAAAATTTGCATGTCAAAGGATTTTCCTCAAAGGGGAGGTCCTTGATAGCTCTCTTCAACAATAAAATGTTTCAAACCAGTTCCAATTGTTCAATAAAGAAAGCCATATACACCCAGAGAGAGGAATATGAAATGTAGACCACAACATAACATTTTCGTGCTCTCTATTGATGTTTAGTTACATTATGTTTCCCTTCTCAATTTTTTTTTCTTGTAGATCCGACTTTTCTTGCACAGCAAGATAACTGTAAAAATATGTATACACATATCCGTTTGTCAAGTATTTTAACATAATTAACATGTAGTGGATTTCCTGCCATCTGGGGGAGGGGTGGAGATTGGGGGGGGAAATTTGTAATGGAAAGCTTTGTAAGGGTCAGTGTTGAAAAATTACCCATACATATATTTTGCAAATAAAAAGCTTTAATAAAAAAAATTAATTAATAAATTAAATAAATAAATAAAGAGGAGGTCCTTGTACCAATGAATTGTGTATATTTATTTCTCTATTCTTCTCTAAAGCAATATATTTAATTACTGGTATCATGCTGCTTTTATTTTTTTTTAAGCAAGTTTATCTGACATGTTTGTGTAGAAATACATGTATGTGCATATGTACACACATGCATATCTATATACACATGCATGTCTACAATACAAATATGCCTATGTGGTTGCACATATGTGTGTGCATGTACATACATGCACACACATACATATATGCCTATTTGCATAATGGTAGATATCTAGGATTGGAGCAGGGAAAAAAAAGGTGAAAGTAATAGAAAGTTGTACATAATAGATTTCCAGTTTTATGTGAAAAAATCTTTTTTGTTAAATTAAATTATAGAAATTGTTTTTATTCCAAAAATTAAAAATAAATAAATAAATAAGTTTATGGATTGCAATCCAGCAAAACCCTTTGCTCTTTTCATATTTACTCCACTTTTCTTGCATGTTTATGGTTATATAATTACTTCTTTGAAAGCATGTACAATCACAAAAGGCATGATTTCACATTTTAATAATTACATTACTTTGGGAAACTCAGTAATCCTTCCTGATCTTTATTCCCTCTTATATAATACATGACCTTTGAATGAAATGAATCCTTTACTCCTATCCTGTCTAAAATTCAGATTCCATCACTTACCTTTATCTTAATTATATCCCTCTTTATTTTCTTTGGTTATTTTCCACCTCTAAAATAATAAGATTTTAATAATTTTCTTTTCTGTCAAATAGCAGATTAAACATGCTTTTCAGGTTTCTTTTATTTAAAAATTTGACAAATTTCAAGATGATAATAACAGATTGTCATTTTAATTGACAGATCAATCTCCTAGGAGAAGTTGATAGATCAATCTTTTATGAGCTTGGTGACTTTAATCTTTTTCTGGAGGAGAACTGATGAAAAATAATCTTTTGAACCTGCTAAATTAAATAACCAACCCTTGACTAGGAGTAACTTCACCAAGTTGTATCAACCACACTGAGCTCAAATCAAATATCCATATAGTAGCAAACCGTTGGCCAAAGCTAGAGAAGCAACCCAAGGACCATAAAGCAAGGAGAATATACAATATATTTGGAGACTTAATTTGTAACTTTTCCTTACTAATTTTTTGCTCTATTCAACTCTAGAGTCATAATTTGAAATGTTGTTTATGTCTCTAAAATGTGATTTAGAAGTGGTGTTAAAAGGTTTTGATTTTTTCCTTTATGGGCTAATTTATCTTGTCATGAGAAACCACCTTGCAGGATTGTTGCAGAGGAAAAACACTGGATCCCTAACTTTAGTCTAAATCTTTTGTTATTGGTCTCTTTTAAATTTCAAATGGATGAAGAATACATCCATAAATGCATTTGTTACATATATAACCTAAGGGCAGAAAGATAACAATTCAGATACTGACTAGCTGTATGACCCTGTGTCTGTGTAAGTTTCCTCATGTATAAAATGAGGATGACTATAGGACCTAATTTGTAGGGTCATTATAAAGATCAAAAGAGATATTATCTATAAACTGCTTTGAAAAATCTTAAAACCTATGTACACATCAGATCATGAATACCCAAAATTATAGATCTTGTGATTTATATATATATATATGTACATATATATATCTACATTATTCATATCTGTTTTAACAGTTGATAGTGCAACTATCCAACTGTGTTAACTGAATAAAAACCTAAGGAGTACATTTCATTTAAAAGATTAATTTATATCAGTGTTAATATTAATGGAATACATTGATCACTGAATAATAGATAAGAGCCTTGGACATGTTCTAGGAAATTATCTAATTTCAATGTCTTGTTTTACAGTTGAGGAAATGCCATTTGCTCTATTCAGCTCATTATATAATTAATACCTATCCCAACTTCAAATTTTCAGAAAAAAGGAGAAGGAATTGATTTTTTTTTCTTTTTCTTTTTACCATCACTGAGAATAAGCATTGCCTGGGAAGAAAATAAAGTTCTAACAATGAGGCAAAACAGCAATTTTTATCAGTCTTCTTTTTTCTTCTGGAATTATAATGTTGACTCTGACACTCAGTTTCCTTAACTGTTATAAGATAATGGCTGGAATTAGTGTTAGCAGGAAGTCAAATACAATAAAAAGACATATAACAGGGATATGTGCAAATTGAGAAGAAGTGATCATTATGGATAGAAAACAGCCTTGGAGTCAGAAAGACATTATGATACAGGAAGGGAGAAAACACTCGATCTTGAATCAGAGGATTTTAATTCAAATTCTGACTCTATTACTTAATATCTGTGCAACATTCTCTCCTGGACAACTTTCTCAAAATTAACAGGACCTGTAGTTTCAGGCTCCAAAAGGTAAGTGACTAATTTACTCAAAGTTCTAGAATTCAAAACTGAATCTTGTTATCTCTAATATCCCTAGATGGAAGTTTATGTATCCACATCCAATGTGGTTATGCGTTGGTTATCAATTAGCCCCCCCCCCCAAAAAAAAAAAACCCTAATTAACTTTTATACAGGAATATTTACTAATATTGAAAATAACAGTAAAAATAATTTTTACAAAAAATATCCTCCAAATGTAAAAAAAAAATACAAAAATGATTAAAAACCCACATCCAACTCTGCATATAATGTGACCAGATCATTTTGAAAATATCCCTCTTGATGGAAATTCAATGTTTCCAACTCATGTTATGGTTAGAATTTAATATTACCAGAATTAAGTAAAGGTTTTTGAGTATCTGTGAGGTGGTTTTGAATTTTTGAATGACATTTTCATTCTGCTTAAAGGAGCAAAATATTCTAATGAGAAATGCTAATGGGAGTTTCTGCAACAAAATTATAGAGAGGATATTTCTTCCCACAATTCCACAGAGTTTCAGTACAAAATTGATTCATTCTTTAAGTGTCCATAGAGTAAAGGAGTAAATCAGAGTTCTTGATTTCTAAAAATTATTTTCTCACTTTGTGGAGTTTTCATGATGCTCTTCATTATTTTTTGCCGTCTACTGAGGTTTGAGATTTTGTACTTTTGAAAAGTCTTGAAGTTCCCTTTTCTAAGTGTAGATAGTTATCTTTAGGTCACGGCTTCTCCTTAGAGACTCCACCATTGCTGATGGAAAGTCTAAACCTTTCAGACTTTTGAGAATTACAGGATCTTCCACTGTTAAAAGAAGGTAACATATGAAGAAAAGAAGTGAGAGGGTCTTTCCCTTTAAAAAGAAAATGATTCCCTCTCTAGGGCTTAACTAGATTTCTGGATTTTCTCTGTAATTCTGGGCCCCTAACCAGTCTGCTGATTTATCTATCTCCCTTAAGGAATGACTGGTTTCCTTTAAGAAACAGAACCCTTCATATGTGGCTTATTTACTGTCCCTAGTGTACAGTTTCATTGCTTGATTGATTCTGTCACTCAATCTAAGGATAATTCTCATCTGAAAAAAATATATATAATATGAAGATTGAGGATTAGTTAGTTGTATTGATTAGGGAGACTGAATTTAGAAAATGCTCAAACTTGAGCATACCTCAATTTCTTCACCTAAAAAGTTATGAATAATATCTAACATCTATCCCATCTCTAAAATCTGTTACCTTTAATTTCATAATTTTATCAAGTGAATCTTCATCCTCCATGTAATATATATTGCTGCCATTTTCCTAGGAACATCAGGTGCAGTTTTCATGATCATAAACATATTAATAAGTCATAGAACAGATGTCTACTTGTAAAAGAAGTTCCCTATTTAACTAAAGTCACCAAATCATATATCTGGTCTGAAATTATATGTATATGTATGAAAAGTACAAAAAAACTCTGAATTGATCTATATATGTATGCATATACTTTGCATGTACATGTATTATGTAAACATCTGTATTCATCCAAGCATATCTACATATTCAAGCATATTTACATGTATGCTTACTACATTTCAGTGATGTAGGTGTCATTATTCTATGTATTATAAAATGGGAGATGCTTCATAGTAGAAAAGACTTTAAGCAAAAGATGAACATTTACTTTTCAGATATATTTTAGAGATTATAATATTTTCATTAGTTAGCATCATTATTATTCATATTACTATTTATTGATAATAATGATGGTAGGTACTATTTATCTGAGATTAGCAAAACATTTTACAACTATTATCTCATTTTATTTTCAGATGTTGATGCTATTATTGTCACCGTTTTAGAGAGGAGAAATGAAGTGGGATTTGAACTCAAGTTTGAACTCAGTTTTTCCTGACGTTAAGCTCACCCTCTATATACTTTGCCCACTAGGCTTTCCTACAAAGGGCCATAAACAAAAGACAGCAAATCATAACAATCATCATGTATTAATACATTATTAAGTTTCACAAAGTACTTTGCAAATATTATTTCATTTGAACTTCACAACAGCTATGAAAGATAAGCAATCTAATTATCCCTGTTTTACAGATGGAGAAACTGAGGCAACATTAAAGTGGCTTTCATGACTAATAAATGTTTGAGGGAGGGTTTGAATTGATAGCAACACTTATGCTTTACTCATTGACCACCTAGCTGCCTAACAAACCCACCTTAGTTGAACAGGATGGATATAGAAGTTTTTCACAACCTTAAAATTTTATAAATATAACCATGGAAGTTTATGTGCTCTATGTTCCATGAAATAATAGTTCAAGAGAATCTAAGGAGTAAAAGATGTTTTGCTTGGAACTATAGTTATCATTGTAGGCAACTATTAACAAGAATCCTATTCTATTCTTCTTTTCTTCTCTTTCCCTATAGAAATTCTTTATACTCCCTTTCTTTTTATTTATGTGTGTGTATGTGGTTTCCTTCTGATAAAATAAGTTACTCAAAATGAATGACTGTTTGGCTTCTGTCTTCATATCTACAACAGTGACTGGCATGTAGCTAATGCTTATTAAATTGACTGGAATGGAGCTAAACTGAAGGGGAAATCAATTTGAGAAACAAAATAAAAAATAACAAAAACCAGGGCTGACCTACATCTGATCAAAGAGATTGTGTGGCATTATTGGCAAGGCACAAGATCACTCAACATATCCAACATTCTCTTATATAAATATATTTCTTTGTAATTATCAGTGAATATTAGAAAGATAGAGAAGGTACATATGATTTGGAAAGGATTGTGCCATTTATCAGGACAATTTTGGATGACCCATAATATGCTGATGATGAACCAATATAAGTATTCTTTGGGTTCTATGAGATTTCTTAATGGAGCCATATATATGTATTTTAGTTCTTAAATTGTCTTAGATATCTTTGAGACTGTGGCACTTTTGATACTCTCAAAGTGAGAGATTACAAGTTATTTATTATTTTTCTATTGTTACGAATATCAAGTCATCTCATGAATTGCCTTTAAAAGTCTTTGGGGATATTGTCAAGCAGTGCTGGAGCCAGTGGTGACATTATTTCCATGGTAACAAGTGTATTTGTTGTGAGGAAGGAAATGGGAGGTTTGCAAAAAGAACAAAGCTCCTCATCAAACAAGGGGCATGGGACAAATGTATGAAGTTCTGTATTGTTGTCCTATATCACCTGAGTCATGCCTGAGAGAACTGTGGAACTCACAATGGCGAAAATAACCTCATCCTTCCAAATTCAGGTGAATTAACATTTTATAGACAAGTAGTCTTGTTATAACTTTTAATACATTGGTATATTTCTCTTGTAACTATCAGTGAATCTTTCTCATCTGGAGGCTCTTATTCTCAAATCTGGCACTTTCCCCCCTCAACTCATTTTTATCCTCCTTTCCCAATATGACTATTATACATTATGCATTACCGTATGTAAATGTCATTTTACTGTGTCATGGTCATTGAAACTATATAAAAGGATGGAGAAGTACTAGAAATGATGTTAGTCAGCAATATACTTTGTAAGGGAGACTTTGTTAATCTCTGAGTATGCAAGAAAGGAAAAAGACATTGCCAATTGCAAAGAGTCACAGTCTGCTAGAGCATACAAAATGCAAACTACTATGCACAAATTTATGTATATAGAGATTTGAGATGTATAAATTATATATTTGTGTATATATGAATAAATCATATATTTGGGTATATATAAATGTTTATATATATGATATATATTGGGGTATATGTGTGTACATATATACACATATATACACACACAGAGACACTATTATATAGTATAAAAACATATTATATATATATGAGTAGGTTGCATGTATGTATGTATGTATGAGAAATAGTCTCATAGGGAAGGAATTAAAATTAAAGTAGACAATTAAAACTTTTTTGTAGAAACTGACATGCTTTATCTGAGAATTCAATAAAGCTGGAGAAACTTGAAGCTAAAGAACAGGAAGAAAAGAGATCTAGGCCAAATAAATGGAATTGGCTGATGGAACATCAGGTTTGAGAAGACTTGATCACAGAATATGTGGCTGTGGAGGAGAAAAGTGTAAGAAAGCTGGAGAAGCATTTGAAACACAGGATGTTCAAATCAATATTAGAAATGACAGAACCACTGGATTTTATTGAATGGGGGGTAGCATGATCGGACTTATGGCTTAGGAAAATGGATTTGATAACAAACAGTAAAAACAATATAGTAGTGGTATCATTGAGTCAAATGCCCTTTAAGCCTTGTTCCAAACTGGTATCCATTGTGCTTAGACAGTTCATAACTCTACTAGCTGGAGTCCCAGATTTCCCATATCCTCTCCCAACATTAGTCATTTTCCTTTTTTGTCATATTAATCAATCTGTTAAGTGTATAGTGGTAGTCTCAAAGTAATTTTAATTTGCATTTTTTCTAGATGAATAGCTCTTTAGAACATTTTTGTATAACTATAAATAGCTTTGATTTCATCCTTTGAACACTACCAATACAAACCCTTGTCCATTAATCAACTGAGGAATGTTATATTCTTATGAATTTGAATCAATTCTCCATATAGTTGAGAAAAGTCTTCATTAGGGAAACTTGATATATTTTTTCAATTACATTATATATATTTTTTCTTTATTTTTAACATATATTGCTTTATGAAGATTGTTGAGAGGAAAAAAATCAGAGCAAAAGGGAAAAACCATGGGAGAGATTTAAAAAAAAAAAAAAAAGTGAACATAGCATGTGTTGATTTGCAGTCAGTCTCTTTAGGTTTTTTTTTTTTTTTTTTCTGGATGCAGATGGCATTATCTGTCCAAAGTCTATTGGGATTGTTCTGGATCACTGAAACACTGAGAAGAAGCAAGGCTTTAATAGCTGATAATTTCACATTCTTGCTGTTATTTTGTACTATTTATTTCTGGTTCTACTAATTTCCCTCAGTATCAGTTTATGTAAATCTTTTCTAGCCGTTCCAAAATCAGCTTAGAATCATTTTTATAGAACAATAATGTTCCATTATTTTCATATACCACAACTTGTTCAGCCATTTCCCAGTTGATGACTATCTACCCATTTTTTTATGAATACAAATTGTATATTTTCCTCTATTCTATCTTTCCCCATTTGTACTTCTTTCTCTCTCTGTCTCTGTCTCTGTCTCTGTCTCTTCCTTTTACCCTGTCCTTCCTCAAAAGTGTTTTACCTATGACCACAGCTTTATAACAATTTTCCTTCTTTTCTGACAGCTTCCCCAATGCTTATACTTTCTCAGTCTTCTTGTCTTCCTATTTCCCTGTAGGATAAGATTATGTATATGATCTTCTCTCTCTTGGAGCAAATTCTGATAAGCATAAAGTTTAAGCAAACAATTTCCCACTTCCTTATAAAACTTTTTTGTTCTTCTTTTATGTAAAATAATTTAGTCCTTGCCTCCCTGCCCTCTGTCTGTGTGTACTTTTAATTGCTCTAATAATGCAAGAAAAAGTTCTCAGGAGTTATAAATATTAAGTTCAATTGCAAACAAAGTAACCTTATTCAACAACTTATAATTTCTCTTTTCTCTTTACATTTTATGCTTCATTTGAGTCATGTTTTAAAATAAAATGTTCTATGTAGGTCAAATCTTTTCGTCAGGAATGTTTGAAAATTCTCTCATTAAATTTCCATTTTTCATTCTGAATAATTATATTCAGTTTTGCTAGCTATTTGATTTTTAGTTTCAATCCTCGATTTTTTGCCTGCTGGAAAATCATATTTTAAAGCATTCAGTCTTTTACTACAGAAACTGATAGTGTGTTCTCCTAAATATGGCTCCATGATATTTGTATTATTTCTTACTGATTGCATGTAATATTTTCTCTTTGACCTCAGAATTCTGAAATTCAGGTAAATATCATGAGAAGTTTCATTTTGAAAGCTCTTTCAATTTCTATTTTATTGCTTGCTTCTAAACTATCAGGGAAGTTTTCCATGAAAATTTCTTGAACTATGAAGTCTAAGCTCTGTTTTTGATAGTAGCTTTCAGATTGTCCAGTGATTCTGAAATTGTATCTCTTGGATCTTCCCCCACTCTCTCTTTCCAGTTGCTTTTCCAATGTGTTATTTAACATTTCATTTCTTTATTTATTTATTTATTTATTTTTGATTTTGTTTTATTGTTTCTTGATGTCTCATGGAGTTAATAGATTCCATTTACGTGATTCTAATTGTTAAGGATTTTTTTTTTTTCAATTTTGCTTTTTCAGACACTTTTATCTTCAGGAGATTTTTGTTCCTCTTTTAAACTTTTCTCTATTCTATATTTCAAGGTGATATTTTCTAAAATATTTTTATACCTCACATACCTCATTTATTAAGACTTTTTCATGATTTTCTCACTCTGATTTTTACACATTTTTTCCTCTGACTCTCTAATTGCATATTTAACTATTTTGGAGCTCTTCAAGGAATTCATTTTGGATCTAAGATTAATTCACCTTTTTTTGAGGCTTTGGAAATACTAGTTTTAACTTTAGTGTCTTCTGAGTTTGTGTCTTCGTATTCCTTGTTATCATATTTACTTTCTCTGTCCAGATTCTTATTGATTTTGTTTATTTGTTTGTTTGTTTGTTTGTTTTTGCTAATTTTTCAACCTATTCCCTGGGTTTGAATTTTATGTTAAAGTTGTGCTCCATTGCTGAAATGAAGAGGACACTTTCCCAAAATTCTACTTTTCTGAAAGTTTCTAAGTTTTTACTTTTTCCAAAGTGATTTTATTTAAGAAGAGTTTTGGTCAGTGATTTTATCATCTGGGTTCTGGTCTGTTCATAACCACAGGCACCCTTTTCTAATCTAGATATTTAATCATGCTCTTTCCTTCCCTGTAGCTACAAGTTCTAGTCTTCCAGTGCTTTGTCTTTTTTTGGAACTTTGACCCAGAAACATGTATGGGGAATGCAACATAGTTCTCCATCCAGTGCCTATACAGGATCCCTCATTATATTCTTCTGACTACTTGTACAATTCCCTCATTATCTGTGATCTGAGAACATTAGGAGCTGCTACTAAAATTCAGCTACTCCCAAGGCTTTCTGCAGGATTGCTTTGCAATCCTGGCTCCACCCACCTCCTGATATTTGCTTAGGAAAAAAAAAATGTTTTAAAAGGTAAGAAAGACTAGCATTTGATATGTAGAGACCTTGAAGAGATATCAGAAATCATAGAATTTTAACCCATTCAATTATACAGAAAAGGAAGTTGAATATTTAAGAAGGCAAAATGATATGATAAGGAAACACATTCAAGACAAAACTGTGTAAAAGAAAAAAAATAATGCTTCATTCCAAAGTCCTCAGAATTTCAACATTTCAAACTCCTAATATGAAAATCCTGTATTTCTCCAAGTTCATGGCTAAAGGCAGGAGACTGAGAGGAGGAAGAATGCTCATATACAAGGCCAGAGGCTAATGCCTAATTATATCCCTATTATGTTCACAATGTTATCTAGAAGCCTCTTAGCCTATGTAGCTATCCTCTCAATACCTTCATCTTGCTTTTAATCAGCTGATGCTAATGAATTCTGCCACATACACCATGTAGACTGTCAGAAGCAAGCCAAGAGTTTAAATAAAGATAATGGTGGATATTTCAGTTGCTCATCTCTCAGCACAAACATTTTTATTCATACTTTTTTTTTTATTTAAAATAACCCAGACTAATTCAATGGCAAAAATCATTTCACATGCAATGACACCATAAACAGTTTTCTGAGAGCTGTTGTTTAACCCTCTAAAAACCTAAGTTGTATGCATTAACACAAAAAAACAAAAGAATCCTTAAGGATAGTATTTGATAACCCAGTAGAAATTTGTTATGGATCATGCACAATAGGTTCTCTCACTTTCTCTATTCTCACTCTTTTTAACCAGTATAAACCAGGATCTGACCTTATCATTCTATTGTAACTGCTTTTACCAAAGTTAATAATGATTTCTTAATTAATTTGTATTCCTAGATCATCACTATTAATGATAATGAATCCCATGTAATGTGTATATTTTTCATATTCACAAGATGCAAAGTTATATTTATATATAAAATAAAGCAATTGGTTCCAGTTTAATGGCATATGGAGTGAGAATTCAAATTTTTGTCAGATTCAAAGGGAGAGACATACAGACTTTTGGATGAGGAGAATAGCTTTTCATATGTTTACTTAGTTTCTCTTTACTATTACATTATACACAAAGTTCAAAGTATGCCTCCAGGAGAAGTGGATATATATATATATACATATATATATATATATATATATATATATATATTTAATGCAAAATAAGGAGGATTTCCAGACATAGGAATGACTTTATATTAAAATTTTTCCCAAGGGGGGAAAAATTAGGAGAAACACAAACAAAACAAGAAGCAAAACAAAAATGATAAAACAAATGAACTATTAAAACTACTGCAAAAGGCATGTAAGTAGAGATTGTTTGAAATGGGTAAACATCAATAGTTTTGCATATGCAATAAAAAAATTTGGTACATGGATAGAAAGATATTAATAATAAGAAGAGTTAAGAAAGTGTTCCAGTAAGATAAGGCATATTTTTTTGAGAACTAAAGGAAGCTGTAAAGATCAAAATTCAGAATGAGTAAGGAACAATTTTCCAGGCATGATTTTCCTTCCTGTTCCTGATTCATGATCCTATAATATACCATGGAGGATCTCTATTGTGTCAGAAGACCTAGGATATGATGATGATGATGATGATGATGAGCCAATATATTTATTTTCTAATGATAATTGGCCAAGATATTCTTCCTCTAAAATTCCTTTTTTTTTTTTTTTACTAGCAGACAATGGAACATAATACATCACTAGTTGAAAAGAGCAATAAAATAAAATAAAAATGTATAGTACTTTGAAACTTTGAAATATTTTAAAATGTATATATTTAACAAATTTTAAAAAGTAAATGTTATAGTGCAAATTTCACCTCACAATTTACTTTTGAAAGTCAAATGTGAGAAATGCATTGTCATATTTTTGGTTTCCATAGGTATGAAAATTAAATTGGAGAAATGAAACATAAATTAGAAAACTGAAATTCACAAGGACATTATAACCAAGGTTATTTTCCCCCAAAAAAAGTAAGCTTTCTGGACACAGGGACTGACTTGTATATTCACAAGTGGTGACCAGGGTTTTGGAAAGAATCTTTTGTTCTTTGCCCTTAACCCTCCTCTGTTTCCTTTCCCTTATAGAAAGTAATATATGGGACAATGACCCTAATCCAAATTAAAATCAGAGATTTTCAAGATGAAAAACAACAAACAAAAATATTTATTATGATCTTGCAAGAAAGGGCAACTCCCAACAGACAAGGTATCAGTAATGGAATGCAAAGCACAAACTACAAACACAGATTATACACACCCTAATGTCGAATTTCCCATCTCCCCTTCTGACTTTTTCTCCCATTGGCTGGAGAGCTTTAATTTCCCAGAGCTTAAATATCTATCCCAGAAACAAATACTAGTCAATAATACAATCTTTAACTTATTAGGAACATAAATGATAAGTGGTGGGTGGGGAGGTGTGTGTGTGGGGGACAGGAGTAGTTAGTTATAGCTCAACTTGTTATTGTAAAGTGTCAAGTCACAATTAGGGCAAAGGTTGCTGGGAGCATGCTGGGAGTCAAGGACCCTGCATGGAATGACAAGGTCTCCACAGGGTCTTGACCCTCATGTATTCAAGGCAACATGAAGAAGCCCCTACAGAACTAAGCATTCAGGGATATATTTGGTTAATGATTATCTGCTTAATTTCTGTCCTAGGAGTTCTTAGCATAGCTGTATGTATATACCCATCCATCACAATGAGGTGAGCATGAAGCCCTTCACCCCCAAAAAATCCCCTTTGTACTTTCTGCCTAAACATGAAAGGTTTCTTTACTAGTGAAGCATTAAACAAACTTAGAGACTGGGAAACTTGGGAAATTGATAGCTTTCCCCAAAAACTCCAAAAGAAATCTCCAGTTACTCCTTCTTGTTTGAAACAATTCCAAATTCAATCAACCTGGCCCTTCTCTCCACTATACAGAGCTTACATAAATAATGATATGATGAAAACAACAGTAAACATCAGTGATAGATGGACACATTGGTAGCAAGTAAGTCATGGGAAAAAAGTAAGAGAAGTAGGCCACTGCATGGTTTACTGACCCCTACACAAAAATAAGCTATTGTACAAGTGATTAATAAATGGGCTGAGGAAAATAAGTTCTTGAGAAAAAAAAAGGCTTCTATTCTAAAAAATCTTATGACCATGTTAAAAATTAAAAAGCATTGTATAAGTCTTGGAATAAGTAAATGTGACATTTTTAGAGAAGCTCATGTTCTGCCAGATATGACGTGATGACCACAAGGTACATATTTACCTTTAGTTAAAGTTTCACTATTGTTATATTGTTTGATGAATTTATTCTGTACATTCTTTTTTTCTAAGAAGCATTGCACCTGGGGTCCTGGGAATTTCTGGGCCCCAAGAAAATCTTGTAATCCTAGCCAAATAATTGTCCTATCTCTAATGAACCCTAACTTTGTAAGATTATAAAAATCACAAGTTTTCTTGAATAATTTGAACAAGTTTTTGCCAATAAATCGAACTTGATGACCATGCCATAGAGTGTGCTGTCTCTTGTTGCACTTCTCCTACTCCAACCCTCCATTCAAGAACCTAGTTCCCCAGCGGAGGCTGGACCTCCACAAGAGGTCAAGGCCACATTAATATGAGAGGTTCATCTTATTCAGTAAGCTCCTTTGGGGCAGGGACTGGTTATGTAATGATGGGTGGAGATATATGTATAGGTTCTGTAACATTCAATTACTAAAGAATCAGGGGATGGACTCCTGCTTCAGGATAGGAAATAAAATGCTGCCTTTGGATTTTCAATAGGGTGTCTTGTCACCAAGAAACCCATTCTTACAAGAATGTAAAATAAATCTTCCCTGCATTTATTAGTGAGTCAGTGGAGTTCTTGGTAAGATAGTTTGTTCCTTACGTCAAAATAGAGAAAGAGACAAATAGAGAGATATAGAAACCCCAGGGCCAGGTTTAATGTCAATGAAATATACACACATCTAGGCTAGTTCTGCAGAAACAGTCAGCAGTTAGTCCTGGGGCTAGCTGATTTTGGCTAAAGTCTCAGTCCAAACCACAAGAACTTTCACTTTCAGGACAGCATGGGGATTCTGGGGTCTTAGTATAAGCAGACTCAAGAATGGTAAAAAATGTCAATCCCAGCTATGCTGCACAGAGAGAGTCCTAGGTGAGAAGGAATCAGCAAAATGAAAGTGCAGAAGCAATGGGGCAGGGATCCTGCTATATGTGAGCATTTGCAAGAGGGGGGGAAGTCCCCTCTTTGGGGTCCTAGGGTAAAGGGAAGAACTGAATTGGAGGTGGAGGCACACCCTTCCCCACCCCAGGATTAGAGTTGTTTCTGTTTAAAACTAGCATTTCTATTGAAAAAAAAAATAGCAGGAAAAGGACAAAGAAGAAAACGATAGAATTTTTTTTTTTTATGGGAATAGGAAAGCCCAGGGTTTATTTTCAGAGGTAAATAGGAAAGGAAATATAACCTCTTATATCCCAGACAGTAATATTAAATGTCTATCTACTCAGAAAGAATTTATTGAAGAAATCAGAAAAGAGTTTAAAAACCAACTGAGGAGATTGAGGACAATTATACAATTATAGTGTATGTGGGGGTAACTAACTAGAAAAAGAGGTAAAGAGTCTTAAAGAAGAAAAAAAATAATTATTTGAAAATTAGAACTGGGCAAGGCAAAGCCAATGAAGCTATGAAACTATGAAATAATGAAACAATATTTTTAAATGAAAAAATGAAGAGAATATGAAATATCTTATAAGAAAAACAAATTTTGGGAACAAATCAAGAATAGAAAGCATAAGAATAATTGACCTACCTGAATGTTATGACAAAAAACAAACAAACAAACAAAAAAAAAAACTTTGACACAATAATGCAAAAAATAATAATGTTAAATATTAATGAAATTATATTGGAGTTGTAGAACATACACAAAAATGTAGAAATAGAAAAAAATCAACTGATCACCACTTAAATCAAGGAAAACACACATGAATCTTATTGCAAAATTTTGAAACTCCCATATCAAAGAGAAAATTTTATGAGAAATAATATAATAAATTGACAAAATAACAAAAAATAACAACATGAACAGCTCAAATATACTGGAGTTACAAACAGAATTGTACAGGATTTACCTGCATCTACATTAAAAAAACCTAGAATAATATTTATCAACAACTTAAACAACTGGCCTGTGACTAAAAATATATCAAGCAAGACTAAATATTACTGAACAACAACAAAAAAGGACTTATAATAAACTCACAGATTTTTAGGACTTTGTCTCAAACAAATCTGAACTCAATGGAAAAATTTATCATGTGAGAGCCAATAGGAAAAATGAATTTCAAAGGATTCAAAAAGGACAAAGTCCTTGTATTTTTTTATATGGAAAGAGAGATCATATGTTTAAGATTGACATTAGTAATTAGATATTTCAGAAGATAGGGCACAACTGTGCATGATCTAACTAAAAAACAAAACTTTTTAGGAAAAGGTAAAAATAGTAATTATAAGAAGTGACACAGAAGCATTAGAGGAGGGGATGAGGGCTGCTCATTCTAAAAACCTACTCACATAGGGGATAGGTTAAATAGGAAATTTTGATATCTATCTATCTATCTAACCACACACATACACACACAAATATACCCATATTCATATACTTATTATATGTATATATACATACACACATACATACATAGCATATATAAAATCCACATATATTTATATTCATATACATATATAATACACATATATAGGATATCTGATATATAAATATATATGTGTACACACCTATATTTATCTATCTAACCATGTATGCACACATATGCATATACATGCATAGTATATATAAAGATGCATATATATATTCATATATACACATAAATGTATATAAACACATAATATATATATACACATATAAACACATATATGTGGATACACCTATCTATATCTATCTACGGATATTTATGTGAGTACATGTATGTATGTATATGCATGTGTATATATGTATTACATATATGTGTGTATTTAGGATAAAGTGGGGTATTGAAGGGTATTTAGATTAATAGGAGTGGAAAAAGATGTGTAGATTAATGGGAATGAAATAAAGAATGAGGGAAAAGATGGGAGGAGAAGATGAGAAATCCATGGGTAGGGTGAAGTTTAATAATAGCAAGGCAAGTTAAGGAATAGAATTAAAGTAGAAAAGTTAACAAGGTTAGGAAGTTAGAGTTGTGCACAAACATTATCACAAGGAGCAGGAGTAGAATTTGTTAGGAAAAAAAGTAGTAGCAGTTATGATTCATCTCAGATGGTCAAAGTTAAAGATTCAATCAAAATAGAAATCTGCATTATATATAAGCCATATTAATATTATTTTAGATGCACATCCACATATGTGTCTATTTGTGTGTATGTGTTTGTCTATCTCTATGGCTGTATGCATGTAGGTATATATAGATTAGATATATGTATTTGCATGAATATATCTGTATGTATATTTATAAATATACCTTCAGCCTGTTGGGGAAATGGAGGGGAGATAAAAAGGGGAAACATTTTTTAAAATGTGTTCAGCAGAGAAGAAAACTACAAAAAGATGGACAGTCATGAATATCATCTCTTCTATTATTATATATACATCCTTGAAATGGAAATGTATTGTTACATATTTTGAATTCTTTCTTATTTTCTGTTGGGCACTTGACAATGTTTTCTTTTGCTTTTCTGTCTTTATTTTTTTCTTTTTTTGTATTTAGTCTTAAATTAATAAATATTTTAAAAAGAAAAAAAATGAAAAGAAAAAAGTAGCAGTTTAAAGGAAAAGAAAACATATGTCCACCATGTCATAAATTGAAAACTTCAGCATAATGAGCAATAACAAGATTTTTGTACATTTCCAAACATTTCTTTCAACTATCTCCCTAAATCTTCAACCTGTAAAAGATTCAACGAGCAAACATAAAGTGATATCACTTCTTGACTGTCCAGACTTATCTTGAATATACCTGATTTTCTACTTGTGTTTCTAGGGGATAATGATGGTACAATGAAAGAATCTCTAACTTTGAAGGTAGAGTTCCAGTATTCATATTTGGTTTCTTATGCTTACCAGTAAAGAACATGAATGAACCCAAGTTTAAAAGGAGGGAACTGTTGGTCTCAGTTTAAAAATGAAAAATGAAACTGTTAGATAAGTTGTTCTCTGAAGTTCCTTGTAATTGTTTATCTATGGCCTTGTGATTCTTTCCCCAAACCACATACACAGGTAATTTTAATCTTGACATGGACATATACACATTTATGCATATCTAGTATAAGAAATTATATATACATGTACACACACAAATAACATACACACATATACACATATGTACATACACGTGTATGTATATACATATATGTATACACATATGTACATATATGTACACACATATAATATGGAAATATATGTAAGATATATATATGGAAAAGGTATCTCCTGATTTGGATTTCCTGGCTGTGGACATTGAAAGTTCATTATAATCATCTTTGCAACATAAATGCAATTTTTTTCTTTGATACACATTCTCATATGGATTTTATTTGATTTTTTAAGAGAATTTTCTGTTCTCTTTTCCACCTTTTTGTCCTCATCTCTTTTCCATCTGCATATTGCTGATTCCAGTAACACAATTCACTGATTTGCAGACTGGTCAGGTGATTTAAACAATCCTTTGGGAAGCTGAAGGAAATTATTTTCTCAATGGAAATAGATGAGCTAGATCTATACCAAATTTCTCAGGATTTTACTCTAGTGTTAATTAACTGAGATTTAAACATTTTTGAAGACATTTTGGCTTTTAGCCCTACTCCCTTAGCCAAATTCCAATATAGTTAATTACGTTCTGACTCCTAACAAACATCCCCCTTGTGGTTTCATTTGGATCCAGAACTCTTCTCATTTCATTCCCTAAGTAAATGTGTAGTGATACATGGAACATTGAACAGCCCAATTAATTTCCCCTCCTTGCTTCTGAATTAATTCATTTCAAAAAGGGCTTATGAAGCACCTACTATGTTCAAAACATGGTGCAAAACACTGGGGATGTACACCCCAGATCAAGAACATGAGTTGTGCCCTCGAGATTCAATCATTTTATTTGTTTAATTATCAAATTATTCATGTTTTTTTTTGTCATAACACAGACACAGACACACACACAAGAAAAATTAAAAACCTGTTTTTTTTGTTTCCTTTTCATACATATATCTATATGTATAATACACACATGTGTATTTATGTATATATATATAATGACATAATATTATATTTATAATTACATTATAACACCAATAAAATTCAATGCAATTGGAGGTGAGAATTAGCACAATATAGTGACTAGTTGATTGGTAAATCAATCAAGGAAGGAAGGTAAAGAAAAGGAAGAAAGGAAAGAAAAGAGGATAGGAAAGAAAGTAAATGAAGGAGGGAGGAAGAGGGAAGAAAAGAGGGAGAGAGAAGGGGAAGGAAGGAAGAAAAAAAGGAGGCAAAGAAGAAGGGAGAGAAGGAAGGAAGGAGCAAAGTCATAAGAATAAGTTGATATGCAATTTTTATTGTGTATGGTAGTAGAGGGTTGTCTTTTCTGACAACAAAACTTGGTTTTGTTTCTTACCTATGATGGTTACACAGCCTGGTACAGTTTTTCTGGCTTTCAGTATGCACACGATATCTCTCTGTCTCTGCCTCTGCCAGTATATCTGTCTCTCTTTCTCCCCTCCTTCTATTTGTCTCTCTCGTTATATTAAAAAATACATGACAGACTAGAAAAAGTGCTAGGTCCCCCTTTTTTTTTCTTAGAAGACTCTTGTGTGAAATGAAACTTTTAAACTCACTTACCTCTAGGGCCACAATCCACCTCTCACTCTGTGCTCTCCACTGAAGAAGAGAGTAGCTGAGTTTGGTGCTCTTCATAGTAAAGTAATTACAGGTAAGAAAGATCCTTTATTATCCCTACATACAAACACACTCAAAGAAAGTTCATTTTTACAATCTGTCTATATCTAGGATGGGCTTTAAATGCTACTTGGTCAAAGAATTAGAATTATTACATGGAGACTACATCGTTAAATGTCTCAGTATGATATATAAGCAAATGTGTCTTCCATAGTTGGAATGTACAATCCCCCAAGTACATATACTATACTAATGTTTTTCAAATATGTGTTGGTTTTATCAATAAATAACATATAAATTCATTTTTAAAAGCTCTAGTGAACTCATAGTAATTCAATGGACTACTGAGATGAATCATGGCTGGTTGGGTTCTTAAGAGACGTAGGTTGAAGAAAACAATCAGCTTCTTTGCAGTCCAAAAGAGATTCAGTTCTACAATGAAATGAACATTTGAAAGTTGGCCTGGGCATTGAGAAATGAAGTGACAGTGGGAGAGAAAGGGGCATCTGACTATAAAGCACTGGTAGCATTGATACACAGATAGTTTTATCCTTAGGGCTAAGAAAATTCCTACCTCACAATAACCATTTTACAAATAATATTTGTTGATTGATTATTTGTTGACTGGCTCATTGACTAATAAACTGCAAGAAAGAGGATCAACAGAGTACTTATCGTCTGTATCTTTTGCAGGATATAAACATCTGTGAGCATGGTGTGAGGACTTTCTGATCATTGATTAATTTTCTATTTATTGAGAATTCAGGCAATCCAAGGCTGCCTATTGTGTCAATTTATCTACTATTTTAAGCAATATTTTTAAAAAGATAAGTAACTCTAGTCAAAATCTGAGCAATTTTAATTGTTGTAATTGTTTAATTTTTGGCATTAATTGCAAATAGAACCTGTAGTAAGGAATACTATTCTTTTTTCCTCCCATATTTAGAGATACGTAAAAGACCAAAGTTTGAGTTCTGGCCCTCAAAAAGTGCTAATCTTTATTATGATTCAGGACATATATATATATATAGTAACAATATGTATTTAATTTTCTTGATTTTAGCTTAAATTCTTAAAAGGGAAAATTAAACTGGATTAAGATTTTTTTCATATTTCTTTCTCTTCAGAATATCAAAGTATCATGATTTGCTCTCCAAGGCAAACATGACTTATCATAGATTATTGGATCATTCATTCACCCAACTATTCTTTCATAACCATTCTTGGGGTAATAAAGGTCTCTTTAGACACAAACTTGAGAGAAGTGACTAGAGACTACACAACCCAGAAAAAAAGGAGAGGATTTTCCTAATAGATAACTACAACATGATAGCATCCAAAAGAGCAAATTTCCCCATCCCTATTCCTTCAAATTTACCATCAAACTAGACAGATACACATGTGAAAGCAGCTGGCCAATATTGTACACTTTCCCAATGAATATAAAGTTAATAGAAAAAAAAAACTACTAATATAGAAATCTATGGAAAATATTGCTAAAATAAATTCTTCATAATAATGCAGATTTATTATTCCCTCATTTTTGTATAAACATCAAGGGAATAGGTACTCATTTTACTTAATTTTTTTTATTGAGTTTAATATCTATTAGGGGATTTAATAAATAAAAAGAAGGGAAGATCTGGGTTCCAAATCTAACTTAGATATCATTAGCTCTGTGACTCCCTGATTGTCTTTTGATATTTCATTGTGTCAAACCAGTCTCTGACACCAGATAGAGCCACTTGCACTGGAGTAGCTCCTTGAGAGATGCCTTTAGAGACTAGTTTATAAATCAAAAACAATCTAGAAACAAGAAAGGCTGACTGGATGAGTGGTTGGATATATCTCTGTGTGTATGTGTGTGTATGTCTAATTGTATTGTATACATGGAGAGAGACAAAAAGAGAGAAAAAGAGGTATATGATAAATTGATAAATGGTAGATAGAGATTTGCATTGCAAGATGATGATAAATAGTTGAGAAATATGAAAATAAGTATATTGTAGAATGTACAATGATATACATAAATAATCACATCATAAAATACATATATTTATGTATATACACATATATGCATATATACACACATTTATACACTGAAAGAGCTATATAGATAGGTAGCCTGATATACATGATATAAAAGAAGATATTTTAAGATGAATAAATAGGTTCATTGATGATATGTGAATAGAGACACAAATGATAGATAAACATATAGATATATGTATATGGAAATGTATGTACACACACACACACACACACACACATATATATATATATAAAATTTACACAAAGGCATAGATTTAGAAAGAGATCATTCCATCTCATACTTCTATTTTTATTCAAGGATTTCTTTCCCTGTACAGACACATATATATGCATATTTGTATCCAGACCGACAGACACAGATATGTGTGTATGTATATGTCTGTGTTGATAATACATATGTATATATATACGTATAAACAAAAAAAATATGTGTGTATAGTATTTGTATGCATTTCACTGTGCCATGTGGTATCATTCCATCTCAGTCTCTACATTCAAATGTGTTTCGCTCCTGAGACCTTTTGGGATTGCAGAAAATATAAGACATTACCCACACACCTAATTCATTCTTATTTTCATTATCTGTTTATTGCAGCAAGTTTAGGGGCAAACTATTATTCTTATGCCTCAATAAATTATATGTAATAGAAATTTGCCTTTCCTCTTAGTCATATAAAATGTATTCACACTCAATGGCACCCTTGTAAATCTTGCATGTAAATGAATAGAGAAAATGCATAGGCTTCAGTCCTAGGTGCTGAATAATGAACTGACTTAAGCCTGTTATATTGAACTTATGACTGCTTATGGTTGAGGTTAAGTTGGTTTCTTAATAGCTCTTCTGGTTTGGTAACTTATCTTCTTGGATCTAAGTCCCTGTGTTGAATTCCAGAATTCCACTGACATTTTATATATATATATATATATATAGTGAGTACCATCACATTAAAATTACAGTTTTAAGGGGAAAAAGTTATGATTCAAGATATAGAATGTTTGTCAGTCTTTGAGACTTCTAGCAAAGGAAAAGTGGATAGCTGTGCTTATGAGGTAATGGAGATAAGAAGCTGCTCCATATTGTTTTGGATTTATGATTTCATCAAGGTAAAGAACTCCCCAAAGTAAACTGGCAACTCTGCTGTTATTTGTAGTTTGAAAGTTTTGTACAGAGCACTATGAGATTCAACAATTTGCCCAGGCTCACTCTGAAAATAAGTGAGTTCTAACAGAAAGGATATAGAATGTGAAATCATGGCACCTGTATTTGAATCCTGGTCCTGCCATTTGTTCAATCTGGAATTTTGGGAAAATTTATCGCAAATTCTGGGCTTCTGTTTTTTTATCTGTAAAACATGAGATTTGGACTAAATGACTTCAAATATCCCTTCCACTCACACAATGATCCTAGGAAATGTTATAGGAAGGGCTTGCAACCATTCTTAGCATTTAGTATAGATTCAAATAGAACCTCTGCAATATACTACACTTGTTCAACCTTTAAGTTCCCTAAAGCTCCCATACCTAACTTTTCTTTCTGATCTATGAAAAGAGAATAATAAGCTAGATGATCTCTGAAGTCCCTGTCAGGTCTTATTCTAGAGGACTATTTGTGTGTGTGTGTGTGTGTGTGTGTGTGTGTGTGTGTTAATTGATTGATTGATTGCTGTACTCTATAAAATAAGATTAATCATTTGATCAATATGCACAGAAATAAATGTAAAACAAAAATGGGGAGGGGCCCCAGGGATCATCTAGTTCATTAATTTTATAATATAGATTGGAAAACAGGGGTCTAGATTAATTAAATAACATAAATAACCTTATTACTACAGCAGTTATAGTAATGGAAAACCCTGTAAATGTATGCATATAAACATATGTATGCATGAGACTAGAAAGGGCCACTAGCATTGAAGTAGCTCCTTAGAAGAATCCTTTAGACGGTAATTTACAAATCAAAGACATTGTAGATACAAGAATAGCTGGGTGAATGGATAGATGAGTGAATGGGTGGTTGGATGGATGGATGAGTAGCTGGATGAATCTACTTGCTTGGTGAATATACTGGAGGGATTTGACATTTCCTTCTCCAGTTCATTTCACATTTGAGGAATTAAGGCAAACAGAGATAAGTGATGTGTGCAGGGTCATATAGCTAGTAAATTACAGGGGCAGATTTGACCTCAGGAAGATGAATAATCCTGTCTGGCACTTTATCTACTGTACCACCTGGATCTCCATATAGTTTCCTTCTGTCTTGTGTTGGTGTTTAGCGATATTTGACTCCAGATGCCATTTGGTATTTTCTTGGTAAAGACCCTGCAGTTGTTTGCCATTTTCTTCCCCAGCTCATTTTAACAGATGAGGAAACTGAGGTAAATAGGGTTAAGTGACTTGCCCAGGGTCACACAGCTAGTAAGTTTCTGAGGCCAAATTCAAACTCAGGAAGATGAATCTTCTTGACTGCAGGCCAGCACTCTCTCTATGGTGCCATCTACCTTCTTTTATTTTAAGATTATTCAAAGCTTGTAATGATGAAAGCAAGCAAGAAAACAATAACAACAACAAACCATCAGCTTAGGATAAACATTTTTCCCCTCTTTGCATTAGAAGTTCATTACATTTGGATGCTTAGGAATTCAAACAATATCAATCTTGGTATTATCTATTTACTGAAAATATAGGTAGAAACTCCCCTACACTATATTTAGTCGAATTTTGAAAAGAGCTTTTATTTTTTTTCACTAATTTACTAGTTGATTGATAGCTGTCCTCTATATTGTAATGCCTCAGTTTCCCTGAATTATTATGCTCTGGATAAAATTATTATAGTCACACTCCTTTGTTCTTGAGGAATGGAGAAATTAAGAAAATTAAGAGATTTTATGACTGAATCTAAGAAAGTCTCTCAGGTGGGTCTGAAATACCAGTGAGTCATAAAACTTCAGGTGGCTTTTCTCAAATGCCTTCAACCTTCTTATCTTGACCCCCCATCCTATCAGGACTAAGTTATGATCCTTTCCTTGATTTATGGCTTGTCCATTCACCCAGTGTTCTCCCTGCCCCCTTGCCTTTGTTTCCCTGATAGGTGGAATCCTATAAAAATCTCTGGAATTAATTGCTTGCTACTCAATGCTTTGAGACAAGAGTCCCATGCAACCAGCTGGGGGCAGGGGGTGTCAAACATCTTTTGGACATGAGTCCTGTTTGACTGGCTAGCCCAAATTCTCCACTATTAAAATGATTAAAAGCCAATCTCTGTCTTGCCTCAGTTTCTCTGACATTAAATTTCAATGATTTTGAGATTATAATCCTATTTAGTAAACTTTAGAATTTACAAAGTCTTCTCTTTTGGCTATAAGAAAGAATATTGTATTCAAATTCAGAAATTCTAAGTTCAAGTCTGATCCCTGACATTTACCAGTTCTAGAATTACTCAGCATCTCTGAAAGTGTCAATTTCATCAAACTGCATATGGGAAAACAAACTCAAAATACATTTATAATAAATATAGACTAATATTGAATTTGGTCAGCTAGGGGGCCTGAGTGGATAAGGTGCTGAACCTGATGTCAAGAAGACTCATCTTCTGAATTCAAATCTGGAACCAGAACTTGCTGACTGTATGACCCCAAGCAAATCATTTAACCCTGTTTACCTTAGTTCTTCATCTGTGAAATGAGCTGGAGAAGGAAATGTCAAACCATACCACATACTTACCATGAAAACACCAAATGGGAGCATGAAGAATCAGGAATGACTAAAAAATTAATTGAACAACAACATGAATTTTTTAGTTGGGTGAAGGTTCTTACCATTAGGGATATTGGGAAATCTTTCATATGAAAGGTGCTAGCAAAACAAATTTGAAGACGGGAAGAGGGAGAAATTTGTGGTAAAAAAAAAAAAAGAATATCAGTCAAACCCTGCAAAGGCATTCAACTCACATCTACTTAGAATTACAAAGTATTGCATCACAGATTCATAAATTTCAATCTGGAAAGATCTTATGGGACATGGAGCCCTACCTCCTTCTGGTATACAGATACAGGAAATGGGATTCAGAAACTTTGACTAATCCAATCATGAATTAATCCATTCATGACTAATCCAGTCACCTAGCTAGAAAGTATATGGGGGAGAATTTGAACTCAGGCTTTCTGACTCTAGGGTCAAAATTCTATTGCTTCTATAGGTGAACTTTCAATTATTTGGAGGTTTATAGTCAGAGCATCCA